>JARHVA010001917.1:455000-490000 GCA_037957365.1 Torreya grandis | reverse complement strand
GAGAAGTTTGATCAGATAAAAACAACACCAAGAAACACGTAGAGATAACAATAACATGACAAGTCACAAGGAGTGAAAAGTAATAAGGCAAGAATAACAAAACATTGAGCTAACAAACACATCCATTGTCTAGAGGAATAATACTAAAAAATAATAGTAGGTTACTTGTTGAAACTCATCTAACTACTCAAAAACACTTCTCTACCCCAAAATTTGATGCTAGCATCTATACTAACCCATAGTTAACACCTACAACCATTGAGTGGATCCATCAGTAGTATCTGATCCAAAAAATTGATAAATGATAAAGTAGTAATGATTTCTAATCAAATATAAATTACATCAAATAATCTATGCATTGTCAAGTGTAGAATTATAAATATGATATGTATATCAGCCTAAATCCCAATAACATAACATCAAATTTATAATATAATCCAACTAAGTAAATGAGTTTAGAAATCAATGATACATATGTTAAATAAATCAGTTAAGCATTCCTATCAAGGTATACAAGGGTTGAATCATAACATCATCCCCCTCTTAAAAAGGAACCATCCTAGATTATATCATCAATCAAGGACCCAACTATCCTAGGGACTTAATTACTCTCTATACCAAGGTTTCATCTACTCAATCATAATATTAATTAGGAAACAATTAATTTTCATAATAATAAAGTAATATAATGTACTACACCATCCAAAAAATTACCACCAAGTAATTTCTTAATCTAAGTCATATGAAAAGTCATAATGACTCATCTATCATCTTAAGATACTAGAATAATAATAAGGAACTATCCTAAGTCTATAGCAATAATGCTCAATCACATACCTCACTTAAGGTAAAATTCCATGTTTATGATGCACAAGTCATTTTAAAAAAACCAAAATAAATAATCATAACCTTGGAAAAGGTCTAATAGATATAATTTTGTTCTTATTTAACACAAAATACCAAGGGTATATCACCATTTTAACATAGTTCTAAGAAGCAGTTAAGATTCAGTCACCCATATAGGCATGAATTCCCAAGTAAAATAGAATTACCAACCATGGGAATGAATTTTTCCCATCTCAATAAATTCCAACAAAATCCTCCTTTTCCTTCTAGGCACATCTATATCAGCTAAAAGCTTGTAAAAGATAGGAAAATTTTAACAAATTTTTACCATTTAGATCCAAAATTTGTCTAGAAAACCAAACACTAGATAGACATCCCTCTCATCAAGAGAACATAAAACAAAAACTATAGCTTTTACAACTGTAGTTTCAATTACACAATCTCATTAGTATTTTAAACATATATCTAAACCTTGAATAATGTATTTACCAACACACATTATGCCTTTCACATAATTTAATTAGCATTCATCACAAAATTCTATCACAAAACAGTAACCCATTTTGAATAGTTACTTCTAAATTAAATAATTACCATTTAGGGGATAGTGTAGCATCTCACACTATCACACTAAACAATAGGAGAAGCTAACCCATACCTTACATGCTACTAAAATGTTTACATCATGCTCTCCTAACATTTTATGAGCTCACATGATGGTTATAGGAATCATAGTTACACCATCATATTGTACTTACCTTATGGCAACAAAAAGAAAAGAAAAATAAATATGGGTACCCAAAATTACAAAATCCACCTGATTAGAACTTATTGTTCATTCTGAACACAAGATGAACATACTATCCTATCATACATAAAGTAATATATAAATATATTCATACCAAAAAATATGTGTAATAGGTATAGCAAGCAATACCTTAATCATATCATATCTACGCACACATGCCAACACATGCATGTATTTTAAAAATTACTTCCTTATTTATTTACATACATGTCCATAATGTAAGACCAATTGGTGCTTCACAAGGATTTCATATGGATATTTCACATAGGATGTTTCACAATAAACTTAGAGAATTAAGCATATCCATGAGTAAACATATGACATAGACATAAAATTGATCCAAGATTAAAAAAAAAAACATACCAAGACTAGTTAGCTTCACCCCTTTTTAGAGTTATAAGCCACTTGATTCATCAAATTAAACTAAAAGAGGATAATAAAACCAATCTTGACTTAGCTAAAATTCATAAGTTTTTATCTCTACATAAGTTTGCTTGTTTTTAAGGATGTATAACCACTACAACTCAACTAACTAAGCAACAAAGTAGACAATAAAACCTTCCAAGATTTCTTAAAATTACAATACATTGGACAAGACAATGCCTCCTAAGTATTTCCATCATAATAAAATTGTGATATCATTGCCTGTAGTCACTTATAATGACACCTAGGTTAAGCCAATATCTACAACTATTTATTGCAATTATCGCCATAATGTTATTGCGTGAAACATTATGCATAATAACTTGTTATAATTAGAAAAAGAGGTGGGGAAGCCTTGCTATCAAAAATAAACTCACCCCATGGAGGCATTTCCACTCCATTAAAACCATCCACTTGAGGTGACATACTAATCTAAAAAATGTGGAAACTATGTCCTTTTAACCAAAAGAACATAGGAAAAACAACTCCTTACATAGGAAATTACAATAGATTTTATCCAAATAAAAACAAATGCTAACACACCCATGTAACTTCATAAGTTACCAAAATTTTGAGGTAATCCTTTCCATGAGTGGAGATCATAACTTTCCTAACTCACTCAAGAAATTCAGTCTTTTTTGCACCCTATCATACCTTTCAAGTTTAAGTTAAACCCTTCATCTTCCCTATGTCATAATGTCCCAAGTATATAAGGAAGGCTTTCCCATAAAAGCCAACCATAGATACCCAGGAACCATTCCCCTAATTCTAAGAATGAATCATGTATCACCTATCTCCCATTAACCCACCCATATAAATCAATGATTGACAGGTGAGACTTGCCTTGATGTAACTAGGTTTAGGAAGGGTTAACCCAAACCAAGTCTAGGGGGTAATAACCACTGACATAAGAGAAAATCCATATTACCTAAAATCATTTTTTTTGAGAAATGTACACAAATTTATAGCAATAAGCAAGAAAAAACAACACAACACCTTAAACTTTAGCTGGAAAGGCTAAGTATCTTAGGAATTGATTCTCAATTCTACCTAATTAGGATAACTCAATGGTCACCATGTAGCCATTTTACAAAACCCACAGTTCTCTAGATTAGAAATACCACTTTGATACTAGATGAAATAACCCTTAAATGTTTTTGAAGTTGCATATTAGAGTATGCATTTGGATGCATAATAGATCCAAACCTCACTTGTTGAATTAAGTGATATTAGCGTAGTGTACATTTATACACTCAACTAGAAAGGTTAATCTTAACCCTTTAATTCATTTATGGTCACAACAAGCCCATGTCACAAAAATCAAGATAACATTATCCCTAATTAAAATTAGGCATAATATACAACCTTCTAAATCCACATAGCATTATGTTATCAGATGGAGAACATATGGACTATGCTAAGTCTCTCTAAACATATGACATTTACTAATTGCATGAAAATATTTAAATAAATATATAACATACTTTCCATGATCCAAAAATTTGGGTGAAGGTATAATCATGTCCTATTCATCCTCTAATAGGTAAGGATATAGTAGTAGCCAATCATGGAATCGATATACACAATCTCCATATTGGCAACTAGCCAATGTGTTATAATAATTAAAGGGAGAACAAACACCTTATATACATGGAAACCATCATATAAATATTACAATATATTTTTTATTAATGTTTTAGATAAGGAAGGCATACAAGACCTTTTCCTTTTTACACTCACATTAGCATTTCCAACCATATATGTAGTCAATAATTATTAAGCATGATTAGCTATTTCAATCAAGGGGTTAAAAATGAAGTAATCCCATTTTAATTTAACATTACACTAATTATATTAGTCATAATTTTTTAAGTGTATTATCCATAAGAATAAACATGCATGCATCTATTCTTATTATAATAGTTCCATATTACTTTCTTCAATCTCAAGTTAGTAATTCAATCTCATACTTAATACACGTCTTCATCTAAACGTGTTCACATATACCTCAACAAGTTGGAGCATACATAAGTCTCTATAATCCAACCCCAAGTTATAACCCAACTAAAGAATAGCTCCATTTACTCATGCTACTTAAGAGTAGGTCTAATGTATATCTAATGGAAAAAAACCATTAGCATAAATATAATTACAAATAAATAAGTATATAATACTGAATGATTAACATTCAATCTAAGGTTTGAGCTGCCATTAATCTAAGCATGCATTTTCAAGCATGCCCAATTACTAAATACATAAGGTTCATTTTCCTAAGCAATCTCCACACCAACAAGGTCATGTTGGCTCCATCAAGAGAGCATATGGGAGTTTTATAAGATTACATAAGGAATAAATGCCACACCAAGGAGTGCATAAAATCAATTTCCCTACTTTCCATAATGATAGCATCAAGATGATTCACTGATATAACATTAGCATTGGTTATCAACTATCATTTCAATGCTAAAACCCAAGTACTATGAATAAGCATATCAAAGAATACATGTAAAAACTCCATAAAGAAATATAATAATTAAATACCACTCTTAAATTGGCATAATACCAGTTACCATATGATCAATGAGTAGGAAAACAAGGTAGTATAGTCACACAACATTAGTAATTGGATATCAACTAAAAATCTAAGGATAACACAAGTATGCAAATGAGATTTAATTTATACTTTTTGTATGAGTAAAATCCAACATATATTAAAATTAATGAGCATAAAAATATATATCCAATGCAATAAATCAATAACTCTCAATAGTTATCATTCGGCTTAGGGCTCCAACTTGCTAGTAATCCTAGCCAACTTATTCAAGTATGTCTAAATGTCAAATCAAGTGACCAATTTAAATACATCTATGATAATCACTACACCAGTTTACTTTATTAATGAGTCAATGGGTTTATTTATCAAGTAACATATACATAAGTATGAATAACTCTACTCATAATATCCATGAAACCATGTTACCCAACTAATCAAGATTATATTCCTTAATCAGGAAACCAACACTATGATGGTCAAGTCCAATGGTTACTCTAAGATAGTAACAATATCAAGTTTAAAATAACATAATAAGATCATATGATCAACTCAAATAATAATAATGTGTTAGTTATGATAACAAGATACTTTAGTAAAAGGTAGAGAAACTCATTAACATTTAATAGCTTTACATATGCAATGAATTAATTTCAAAAATGTATAATTTTTACTTGTTATTATTTAAAATTACATTCTTTTTGCTACGTCCCATCTGGATAGGTTAACATATCAACATAATTATCCAACATCAAATCATGGTAAAATAGTAAGTATGTTTGAAGTCAAATCATCATTAAACATCTTCAATTAAGTAAATTATGTATGAATAACATAAATAATTCATTACCAACTTAATTTATATGTTCATAATATCATCCACCCATGGAGTATCAGGCACTAAACTAGACAAACCCTCCCAAACAACCCTATGAGCCCAACCATTGGTGGTGCTTACCACTCCAACCATCATCTAGTTGTTGGTTTTAGTAAATAGGATCATGAAAGAAGTTATTAGCAGTTGGATTATGATCTAAAGGATATCACAACATAGTAACATGACACAACACCAACACAATGCACAAACACCATCAAGGGTACACTCCACATAATCATAACTAGACTAAAATGTGCCACATAAAGATTACAATTATTCTCAACCAAGTCAAGGACTAGAAATGAAATCAAGCCAAGAATAAAAATTAGGTAACTCAGCCATACAAAAATCCCAAGGAAACAATGATGGACTCCAACAATCAATTAAACCATAATTGATTATAAATCATAATTGATCTAAAATTGAAATACTAAATATAAAACACTTGGTCCATGCCTTCATCTTGGGATTATAATAAGGCTAACAAGAACATAAAAAAACTATTAATACAACAAGAATTTAAATAATAAAATAATTTTTAAGCCTATGAATGATAAGGGGGATTTGAAATATCATCATGAAGTCTCATGATCTCATATGATCTTTGAATATTAAAATAAGGTTAACATGGGCAGGTAGTACAACCACCTTTTAAATAGATTAAATTAAAATAAAAAACCCTCATTAAAGGAAATAATTTCAATAGGGCTTTGCTCATACTCTAATGAGCCAATTATAAAAAAACATACAAGAATTTAAAATAAGACCACAATAACATCGCACCATAAAATAACACCCAAAATCTTCCATCAAAACCGCATACAACATTTCATGATAGAAAATGAACTTATACAAGTAACACGAGTAACTAGTTTTTCAAATGGGAAAGAATCACTCCATGTTTCATGCATATATATAAAACCATCAGTTCCATATTAAATAAAATAAGGAGTTTTAATCCAAAATCTGAAACATAACTGGATATCCATATCCTGTCATTTAATATGAATATGCTACCAAATCGAAGAACCTCCAATCAATTTCAATTTAAGGGAACATGTGAACAAGAATAAAATTTTCCCATTTAATTTTTTAGAGACTCCAAATGGGTTTTAATTTGGTACCAAATATTATAATGTTAATCCTAAAATTGTTCATCTCATAATGAATTTGACTCTTGTTAAACATTTAAGGTCCTAATCGGCTTTCACAAATTTCTAAGAAATATAATAGTCACCAAAGGATTGATCTTATTATTTAAAGGCATATGTCGATTCAAATTATAACTAAGGGATATATTAGCAAAAGGGTATTATGTATTAGATATTTAAACAAAACCCTAATTGATTTAATTCAAATCTATAAATTATAACAATAAAGTAAAATATATTTAAATATTCATATGCAATCCCAAGACATTTTCCTCCATTTACTCATGGATCAACTTATCAAGTATGTAGTCCAAGGAGTATGGGTATGGTGACTAGTATGTGTGTGTGTGTGTGTGTGTGTGTGTGTGTGTGTGTGTGTGTGTGTGTGTGTGTGTGTGTGTGTGTGTGTGTGTGTGTGTGTGTGTGTGTGTGTGTGTATGTATGTATATATGTATATGCATATGTATATATATATATATATACATATGCATATACATATATACATACATACATATACATATACATATATATATATATACATATACACACACACACACACATATATATATACACACACACACACATATACATATACATGTATATATATATATATATATATATGTATATATATGTATATGTATGTATGTGTGTGTGTGTGTGTATATATATATACATATACATATATATATATATGTATATATATATATATATATATATATATATGTATATGTATGTATGTGTGTGTGTGTATATATATATACATATACATATATATATATATGTATGTATATATATATATATATATGTATATATATGTATATGTATATATATGTATATATATATATGTATATATATATATGTATATATATATATATATGTATATGTATATATATATGTATATATATATATATATATGTATATGTATATATAAAGGAATTGGTTTCATCTTTTAGTATCAAGGAAAATAAGTAATTTCAATTAGTGTAACATCTACAACAAATAGGGGTCGATGTATTATCAACATTCCTCCAATCAAAACACAAGATTAGATCAGAGATTAGACCATGGCACACATATATATAATAAATTGAATAACATAGTCCATTTAAACATGATATAAATATTTTTCATTCCAATATACATTGAAAAAAGCATCATAAACCCAAGCAGAATATTTCATTTCATATGCAAATCTACAGGGACTAGTTATTTATGCCACCAACAATTATCACATCACTAGGGTACTAAGTAACATAAGAGGGTAGGTCTAGATAGGTTCTCCAAGAGTCTGAGTTAAGTGAGGGTGATTAAAGTGGATTTAGTGGTGGTGAAGATAACATAGAGGAAAAAGAGAGAATGAGAAATATGAGAGGATAGAAATAACACCAAGCAACATGTAGGGACAACAATAACACAAGAAGTCACAAGGAGTAAAAAGTAACATGGTAAGAATAAAAAAAGACTAAAATAACAAATAAAACCACTGTCTAAAGGAACAATACTAAATGAGAATGTCAAGTTACCTATCAGAACTCATTTGACTACTCAGAACCACTCCACTACCCAAAATCTAATGCCAACATCTAGCCTATCCCATAGTTAGCACATTAAACCAATGAGTGAATCCATTAGTAGTATTTGATCCAAAAATTTGATAAACGATAAAGTAATAATGAACTATAATCAAATATAAAGTACATCAAATAATCTATGCACTATCAAATGTATAATTATAATCATGATATGTATGTCATCTTAAAGCCCAATATCATAGTATTAGAGAAATAATATAGTCTAACTAAGTAAAGGAGTGAAGTAATCAGTGATACATAGGTCAAATCAATCAATTAAGCAATCCTATCAAGGTGCACAAGGGTAGAATCATAACATAATTTTACTCATAAATTATATGTCAATGGTAAAGATATTATTGTCCAAGTAAATCATCAAATACCTCTAATAGAGTAACATCATGAAGGAATTTAGCTTGGAAAGGCTTGATGGTGTACACTAATTGATACTACCAAGTGAAATAATTCTTAAATTTTTCACTAGACCACCTAATGGGGTACTTTTTTGGGTGAAGTTTTAGGTGGAAATTTAAATCTATAAACTAATTTAGGAAGAATTAGGTTCTTCTAAATTCCATTGTCAATGATGAATTATATTGGTTAAGCATTGATCAACATTTGAGAATGGAAAAATATTTATTGATATTTTAATTTTATAGGGAAATTAGAGATGTTTGTCATACCCACCATGGAATTAGGTTTATATTACATGATTTTATTACCCTTATCCAATGCTATAGTAATTATACCAACTACTTCAAGCTACACAGTTAGAGTCTTCCTAGCGTGGCAGTCCTCATTGGAATGATTGTTGAAGTTATGAACTAAACACCACTTTATAGTATTTAAATTATTTTTCTGGTCATTTGATGATTGTTTATTCTTATTCAAAGGGTGATTGGATTTGTTCATTAGTTTTCAATTTTATTAGAAGGTTTAGACCATTCTTTGGTCTAAAACTTTAGAATCGTTTGTATTAGTCTTGGCCTTAGCCTTTGATTAAAAATTATAATAAAATATGTAGTCTTATTTGATTGAGTAGATATATAATAAATCCATTCATAACTACATTTAGGTTCTCAAACCTGAATTATAATTGAAAATAAGGTTTTTCTTTGAATCCTAAACACCTATTTTGGACACCATGATATGAAAGGTATATATGTATTCTTGAATGGTTTGGTATTGTGAAACTAAGAGATCTTTATGAGATAGTGATCATAGTTTATAATATGTTTCTTTGAGTGATTTTACAAACTCATTACATGTGTCACATATGTGTCTAGGTTAACCTCGTATTGACAAATAAAATTTCAAAAAATTGAATGAAAATTTTCCCAATAAGATAATTGATTAAACACATAGTATAAATATATTAGGTTAATATTATTATTTATGGAATCTACATCTATTTTTTATTTACATATTGTGATTCCTACATTGACTTGTACCTTATATATTGTTTGAGCACTAAATTGTTGATGATATTTAAAGGTGTTGGAAGGTGTTTTTTCCTTGTAAAGTAATGATAAATTATCAACAATAAATGTTCATTAATGTGCATGACATTCATCCAAATATTTTCATTATATTTACAATGTATCCTCTATAATCTTTTGGAAATTTTATAAATTTCACATCATTAAGGATTTAAAGGAATATATGATGAAAGGCCATGAGTCTCAAGCCCTAAATTTTTATATTCAGACATTTATGGACTGGCATATAAATAGTGATGAACTTTAGAGTGATAAAATTATAAGAGTTGTGTGGTAATACTGAGAATGATTTGGATATTGATGATTAGAATGTGAGTGATGAATATAATTCCAAATATAATAATTTAAATGTATTAGGATGAGAAAAAATGGTTAACTATGGTCTGAACTAGTTTCCTAGATCTTCCTTTCAACCTGATGTGAACATAAACAAGAATAATTTTCTTCAGATTTGATGTAGACATCTTCAGATATCAATACCTTCTCATCTATGTTAGACGTGTCTTTAAATTTTATAATTAGGCCTCTCCATATCCCTAGTAATTCATTCATTATATTTATTTCTAAGGCTACCTTTTCCTATTTGATTGTTAAAATCATATAAGCCTTTGTGATTTCATCATAAAATTTAGGTTTTTAATAAAGAGTTTCTCAACCCATGTCTCCATTACCTTTCGATGGATGTTTATTTGAAAATGTTTTCAATGAGATATTTATAAATATCTTAAACTATAATATATTCTAGGATTAATTCTATGGGATTGTTATTTATACTTAGGAATGACTTTATGTATGGGGAAAAGGTACATAACTACTCTTCAAGTTGTTCTTATGTTTGATTCCCTTCTTTCATCCTATTAAAAAATATAGCTATAGGTTCTTGAAAATTATGTTTGTTACCTTGATAACATGGATTTACAAGAGATATTATACTTAAATTATAATAAATCAGAGTCATGTTTTCTTCATTATTATTATTTATAGGTTGAGCAATATCCATAAACTTTGCACCTGAAGGATTTGACACCAAACTTGAAGTTAATTTAACCTTATTTAATAGATGTATTTTTAGGAGATTTTCCATTGCACTAAATTAAAGTATAAATTATTTAACAGTGGATTTATTCTTACTTAGCAGTTGATAAAACCATGCTAATGGTGTGTTTATTCAATAAGTTACCATTTGAGTGTTAAGATAAATAAGGGAATCCACTAGAAGAGTAGGCTAACTATGATATCTATTCAAAGGTGGATGAGATGGATATGGGTGATGAGAAGGAGATGGAATGTGAGGAGTTAGATATGGTATACATGTGGTGGTAATATTGGGAATAAGGGGAATATGACACAAGCCCTAATCCAATGCTATAGATTATGGAGTAGTGTTTTTAATCAACACATAATAGTGAAATATTTATGAAGGGAGAACTTCACCTAGTTGAGTAGAAGATACATGATCTCTTATAAAATGTATATTTTCCCTTGAAATATTCATATCCATAAATATTTTCAAGAATTTTTTTATTATTTATATCCTCTTCACCATATTCACTACTTATTATTACATTTGACCATGTAACATTCATATATACCTTAGTGATTGATGGATTTGATGATGATGTTGAGGATGTCTGATTCTAAATCTCAGATGTTTTTGTACCCTTTGGGATTCTTATATTAGTTAATTAAACCAATTTATTATCAAACCACATTTTGGACCTTTGTAAAATACACTATTTGTGTTAATTCAAATATGTTAGATTCTTCATGGACTAGTCAATTAAAACAATAGGAAAGAAATAAACTTTATTAGTGAATAATGAATCCACCATATATTTTACACTACACAAATTTTATTTAATGACCCATTCTATTATAAAAAAATCAACTAGTTCAATTTCATCCTCATGTAATTTATTTTTCTAATATAAAACTAATTCTCATACTCCTCTCAATAATATTCAATTTTAAGCTCATATAAGTAACCTAATATAGGTTTGAGATTATATTTTTTTTAAAAATTCTATCAAAAGTAAACCTCTTTGTATAGAATTGAATTAAAAAATGGTTCATTATTTTATAAATAGTCAACAAATAATTTGATATTTTATAGACATAATAACTCAGTCTGATAAGGAGTTGATTTCTGCCAACATGTTTCTCTTTACATTTATTTTGAAGTTCACCTAATTATTTGAAAATTTCAACAAGCACCATTTTATAATTTGCATACATTTCCAACCTATATGGGGTTCCTTCAAATATTATAACTTTGATATATGTTAATTTAAAATTTAATTAGATAAATCCCATATTTTTTTTATCATGTTGGTAAGTTCATTTGAAATCCACATCACAATGTTACCATCTATGGTCCTCACTAATAGCATAGTGAATGCATCATTCTCTTACTTGAAATGATTATTCAGATTTTTTGGAGTGAGATAGAAATAAAATCATATATCAATCTTCCAAGAGGATTTTTTCCCTTTATAATGATGCCTAGCCACACTCTCAAAACTAAAATGGAATATACCAAATATGAGTTCATATAGATTTTTTTTGTGGACTCCATGTTTATCAACCATTCATGAAATTTTTTATTAATGATTTGAATTCAATTAATAATTTTTTTTCCCTAAAAAATAATATTCATGAACATACACATCCATTCATGGATTACATTTTTGGTTGGGAGGCCTATGGTTGTGTTTAATAATGTTCTTATTTTTTATAACTTTTCATGATAATCTAACTTGTAAAGAACCTTTGGGAGATTATAAGGACCCTTCATCTTTCTATTCAAAATGAGTAATTCACCATGAATAATTACTTTTTATTATTCTAGTCCCATAATTCTTGTATAATATCCTTGTTTATGTCAACTATTTACTTATACAGAGTAATCCCAAGTGTCATCATATGGATGAGTCATAAAAATTAGCCATAAAAACATCATCCACATAGTTAATTTCCATCATCTCCTAATTATATAACTTCAAACAAGAGAGTACTAGGTTTGTGCATTGAACTAATTTTGGGAACACAATGTCATGTGCAAGCCCACTATTAAAGATGTGTTATCTAATTGTTGTTTATCTATACTATTTCATCCTTTCCTATTATTCCTATAGGTTAACATGAATAATATTTTAAACTTTTATTTGTGCTATATATGTCTCCAAAGTGGAAATGGTATCATAGCCCATGTATATGAATATAATCTTTAAAGGCTTTTTAAAATAGAAGGTATCATTTTCAAGCATTTTCAAAATTTTGAGTGTGAAATCAAGAGCTAATTTTTTTTTCATGTGGGTGAAAATACAAGGCCATAATAGTCATAAATTTTTTAAAATATCCTTTTAAAAATTATCTTGGGATCTGTATGGTTGAACCTAAACTTTGAGGTACTTGCAACATCTATCAAAGTGGAATAAAATATGCTACTCAAAACTTGATGAAAATTAATAGGGAAAGTTAAAAAACTATCTAAATATGGTAGTGTTAATAATGGAATGGTAGAATGAATAAAATGTGGTTGAAAATGGATAAAATTATAAAACAAGATTACAATAAACACTGACACAATGAGAATACAAAACATGGAAACATGTAATAAACAAAATAAACACATAGATATAAGCTATTATAAGAGTGAAAAGTTCATTAAAGGCCATGGGAGAGTAATCCATGATTTAGTGTGCAAGAGATGGATTTAAATAGACTTAAATTTGATTTTTGGCATTTAATACATGTTGGCCACCTAAAATAATGCATTTTATGACTTATACATCTTAAAAACACCTTAAAAACCTTTAATTTTTTGTTTTAAATATTTTTGTAATTATTTCCATGTATTTCATGTATTTAGGGCACTTAAAGAACTTGATGCACCCTTGGCACCTAGGACTCCAAGACCACACTACATTTTTTACACTTAGATAACACCTTAGGAACATTTTTTCATTTCATGAAATTTAAAGTCATGAGAAACTGAGATAGAGTCAATTAAAACCATAGTGTATTTTATAATGTTTGAAGTTGATTGGTACTTTGGGTACCCTTAGACCCTTTCAAGATTTTATAGATTTTTGAGAAGTTCCTTAGGTGTAAAGTGTGAAACCTTAAAAATGTGTTTTGAGACTTTAGATGAAGATTTTTGTGCTAAGTGTTTTCACTCAAAATTTATCTCTTTGAGTTGGTATACATAATTGAGCAAAAATTGGGATTTTTTTGGAGGGTAAATGTTTAATGACAACAAAAACTATCTTATAAATGCATAAACTATCTAACATGTGTAAAATAAAGATCTCCGAGGTGGACTCATTCTTTACTATATTGACCATAATTATACCCTAGGTAAACTCATTTGACATGGATTATCACATCAATTTTATATTAGATCATTGAGTTTGACTTGCATTATCTTTATCATTCTACATTTTTAGGGTTGTTTCACTCTCATGTGTCCATTTTATATTTCACCAAGAGAAATTATAGATTTGGTGTTTTCATTCTTGAAAAATATTGGCATAATGAGACGTCAATCAAAGAGAGAGAAGGGATAATTAGTTGGGTAAATCAACCAAAAACGTGTTGTTTCAAGTTACCTATGTTACATGTTAGAAATAGATCCATTATATTTCATGAAATATGTAGATGATGTGTTTGACATAGGAATTCAACATCCTCTTCCTAGGTGGAAAAGAAACTAGATATTGCTTAGATCTCATTTTGGTATAAGATCCAAAGATGATGATGAAATTCCTTTGAGTAGAGATAATTATGTATTAGGTGTGCCTATATTTAAATTAAATTTAAACATAAGATATTCAATGTGATACTTATATTGATCCTTGCAATGATGATTATTCTTTAGTGATGATATTAAAATGATAATATATTATTTTTAATTAAGTATTCTCATGATTTTAATTGAGGATTACTTGGGATGTAAAGGTTATTCAAAAAAAAGGAAAAATACCAAAATATAAATCTAAACACCAAAGAGATGATTAAATGAATAGAATTCATAGAAAAGTCAAAGAGTTAGAATGTATGTCATACTAGTATATTATTTAACCCTGAAATAAAATAGTTATGGGTATGCATTTCACTTTAATCTTAGGGTTAAGAATATAAATAAAAAATGGCACAAGGGTGATAATTAGATCTATATCAAGACAAATAAATGATAAACTCAAATCTAAACATACACTATATTTATTATGCTAAAATAGTCTAAGTATGGAAAGTATAATTAGGATAGATATAGAAATGAGAAATAAGAGAGTCCTTAGCTTGTTCTGCTTCTAATGAAATCCTAGATTTGGAATAGGCTAAAATAAAGTGGAGAGATAGTTATGGAATAGTTATTAGATTTTGGATTTGGTGCATTTGGCTATCTAAATAAATATGTCAGCCCTAGATGGTTGCATTGACTCTACTATCTAACTCTAATAATAATGTACTATACTAATATCTAGTGAAATAGAAGAACACCTAAATACTTATAGGTTTTTCTTTGCTTTCACTCTATTGAATTTATATTTGGGTTATGGATTATCACTCCTTGTGAAATGGAAAAATATTAGCTTTCCATCTTCAATGTGACCTTGGGGAAAAATGGTTTAGTAGGCATATAGTATCAGGTTGACCTCATTGTCAAAGGAAGTTATATATATAGACAATACTCTAAAGAAGGCCTTAGACTAATTTATTTCTCCCTTATGTGTTGTAATATGTGTGTCTTACAATGTGTGTAAAAGTAATTATAACAATCACCTATATTTTAACTTAGAAAATCAATATCTTGAGTTTTTTTTGTACTTTAGACCTGTAGATGTGATGTACCTATGATTGATATATAAATAAGGAAGCTTTGATCAATTTGAATGCTTGATAGAGTGTTTTTTATAAGTGCCTTGGTATCCTTTGTATTTTATAGTTATTCATAGGTAAGGAATGAATGAGGTTTGATATTGTATTTATACCAATCATGTTAGGAGATAACTCTCATTAAAGCACTTAGGCCAAACATTAGGATACATTAAATTTTAAAATTGGATGAATTTAGGGCACTAAACACTTGCCTTGGGGTCAGACAATAACATTGATTCTAACATATATCTTGAACATTAGTGTCTAGTGAGTATCAAAATAGATACAATATCAAAACTTGTAGAGATGTAATATAAGTACATTTTAAGTATTTTGAGTAAGATAAAATGTCTCTATCATCAATATAAGACTATTCACATTAAGAGATAGGCCAAGAGGTATAAGATAAATTATATTCAAGGTTTTTATAAGTAAGGAGAGTATATAACTATTAGGAGAAACCAAGATCTATGTTTTCAAAGTGTACCAAATTGAGGTGTTATATAATCACAAAATATCATCTACATTACCCCGCTTTAATGTAGTAATGAAATTTCTAGTTTAAAGGAAAAGAATAAGTACTTGGATATATATGCACACCTTATATTTAGTTGAGTTTAATTTAAGTGATTTGTTGGTGACTAACATGAAACCAAGAGCATGTTACATTATAAAATTAGTGCATATAATCTGGGTTAAAAGTAATTAAAATAGATTGAAATGAAAGATAAAGGTTTAAGAGTACACACATGTGTTGATTTAATTGACTTGCCTATTATCAAGTTGTTTATAAAATATGTATCATCTTAAGGATCTAAAACTAATATTAGGATAAATATAGATAAATATTTAATGTTCACATATCTAAGGAGATAGATAGATAGATAGATAGATAGATAGATAGATAGATAGATAGATAGATAGATAGATAGATAGATAGATAGATAGATAGATAGATATATGAAGAGACATATGGGAAAGAACATTCCCCCAAATTTAAAATAAAAGTGAGTTTCCACATAGAAGTTGAGATTAGCTAAACTATGCAACCTAATTATACTTATAACCTAGTGAGGTTGGATGATCAATTCCATCTTGAAAACTTGGAAAGATTGAGTGATTTGATCACCTCAACCATACAAAAAGGTGAACCAACTAGTGAATTAGATTGGTTTAATATGGTTTGTAAAATTCCATGGGGTATCAATATGTGAAATTGTTTTAGAATCTAAAATTGATTTGAATTTTGTAATATTAGGTACATGTTACATAACCTATGCACCTTATATGTGTCTCATGATAAAACTATGTATAATAATGGTACTAATGTATAGAATCATGCCATAACTATGAATCTAAATAATATAATTATATGATTTGGTGAATTAAAATAATTGTGTAAGTGTGGAGGAAATGTTTTCAAAGCATGATGCCATTTTATATATGAAGAAATATGAAAAATAATATAAGAACCAATGTGGAGAACATGTTTCTAAAACATACCCCCATTATAAATAAGAGAGGTTGAATAATAAATAGGTTTAGATAACATGCTTCCAAAGCATTCTCCCTCTGAATCTAAGAATTATGCCAAGTGTGGAGAACATGCTTCCCAACCATGACCCCACTAATATGCCCCCCCACTTTGAGGTGAGAGAAAGATAGGAACTTGAAGTTACCTCACCTCAAAAGGGTAAGACAACTGTAAAATGTATAAATGTAACCATGTATCATATATAAGGAACATGTCTAGGTAATTATATCATTAAAGCACATAGAACTAATGTGATCACATATATGCCTAATATGCATGATTAATATCATGGAAACATATAGATAGTAAAAATACAAGATCAACAATCAAACAAACACACACAAGAACACTCAAAAATACATTCAACAATCAATGGTCCCATGAGACTACAAATAAGGGGTATCTTAAAATTCTACACAATCAAAGAGACACGACTTATTTGAATGTCTATGAAAGTAATAATGTCATATTAAAATTTCTATACAACAAAAGGTGACATTATGAAAATTTCAAATAAAGCATACATGGGAATGGGGGCCATAAGAAAATGAGCATATTAAAATGCTCTAACAAGTAGGTTAAGACACTTAAGGAAGTGCATAAAGTAAAACATAAGAAACCATCATAAACATGTCATAGTGGCCCATGGATACAATGTGTTATAAAATTATGTCAAGTGTATAGCATATGAAGTACCTTATGTAAGATATAATCATGGATAATAGTATTGCTTGATTACATATGTGAGATCAAACATGATATTGTACAATGATCATTAAATCATATAACATGTGTGTATTAATATCGAATAAGCAAATGCCCCCAATGTCCATATGACATGAGTAGAGGTAAATAAAAACATAAAAATGGGAGTGTATCATGTATCTATATGTGCATATATCACGCACAAATTTAAGTGTGACACATATGTGCATGTAAGAGTAACTGAGTATGTATTCTATCAATACAGAAGTAACACATGAATGCCAAGAATCTAAGAAAATATGTAAGCACCAAAATTATTTTTTATTTTTTGTATGTTTTTTATGAATTTTTGATATTTTTGGAGATAGGAAAGATCATCATATGATTCCATCCAAAGGATGGTCATATATATCTCCACACTATAAATATGGTGTAATACCCCATGTATGTGGCCAAGGAGTATATATAGGTGTAATATTTATCACTACGATATTGATGGTGATATATATGTATATATATATATATATATATATATATATATACATACATACATACATATATACATACATACATACGTATATACATACATATATACATATATGTGTGTGTATATATATATATATATGTATATATAATCAATGATGGATTACAAAAACCCTACTCTAGCTACTCCTACTATTACTTCATAACCATAAAACACTAGTTTACATACATACATACATACACATATATATATATATGTGTGTGTGTGTGTGTATTTATATATATATATATATATATATATATATATATATATGTATATATATATATGTATATATATATATGTATATAGATATGTATGTATGTATGTAAACTAGTGTTTTATGGTTGTGAAGTAATAGTAGGAGTAACTAGAGTAGGGTTTTTGTAATCCATCATTGATTGTTTGTTTATGTTTTTATAGTAATAGTAATAAGAACATGTGTAGTTACTTTGATTATATTAACATTACGTGTAGTAGAGTATTGGGATTCCATGGAATACATATATGTCTCTGATGTAATTTTATATCAAGTATCAGCCACCTAGTAAAGGGGATTGCTTGTTGCTTACCCTTTTATGCTAGATTAGCCTTATTAGGCTTGATAGCTAGTTGTCTAGGAATAAGTTTTTTTCTATTCAAGACGATGCTCATATGAAATTTTGGAAACTATAAATATCCAATTTTCATGAATTTATTTGACACACCCATGCACTATATAAGGTACTTATCAAAGAGTGTGTATCAAAAGTCTTCCCAATAACATATCAAAGATGACTCTATAAGGGATAACTATAATGGTAGTACCCACATATGTAGTACCAACTTATAAAGGTAAGTAAATATTACCAATAACATTATAAGAGCTCCCATAAAATACTCTAACTAATTTGGTAGAGGGGTGTAAATCATGATGATTATAACCCATGTGCATAAGTAATGTCATGGTGCAAAATTTTTTTGCTTGCACCACTATCAATCACAACACTATGTATGGTGTGTTTATGAAGGTAAGATCAAAATTAATAGTGAGTGAAGATAAGAGTCATCATCCTTAATTTCATTTCCATCAAAGGAAATATAAGGTCCCTAAACTATAGGAGGTATATATCACATGTAAGTACCAATAATCTCATCTAGTGGGTGTTTATAATGTGATAGAGGAAGATGTGCATTATATGCCATGTGGAATTCTAGTTCATTTTTAGAATGGTCTTAAAAAGGATTATTAAATATTTTCTATTTATGGTGATAAATAGGTTGTGAAATTAATTACTTTGAAGGATCCTTTAATGAAATATTTTTTTCATCAAAAAGATCTTGGATCTTGTGATTCAAGGTAAAGAATATACTTTTATAATGTTTTGGTCCTTGATGATAATCATAATAAGCATTCTTATCATATCCTTTGGGTAGAGGTTGAATCATACCAGCTTAAATAAGATGAAAGAGATATATAAGTTTTCACTCTAGTAACCATGGGAGTAATGAATCTAGGGACTCATTAGATAAGATAAGATGATTAGGTTTCTATGCAACTGTGTTAACCATGGTGGTTGTTTATTTTTAGGATTGGGATGTTTTACCTTATAACTTAGTTTTTTTTATAAATTTTATACTAGATGTAGATTTATCTAGTGTGTTTACTACATACTTTATCTTATTAAAAGACACAATCTTAATTTCATGGTCCCGTATAACATGTCATAAGTCATCGAAATATTGAAAATTCTTAAAGATAATGGACTCATGTAAAGGATCAAGCAAAATTTTCTTGAATATGTCTTATAAATCTTTGCATGCCATAGGATTGGTCATTTTGGCTAGAATTGTCTTATATTTCAAGACATATTCATTGATATTTTCATTGTTTCCTTGTTTGATTTTAGTAAGTGTGGCATGTGAAACCTTTTCAAAAATGTTAATTAAAGAGTATGATAAAAAATAGTTTGTAATAGGTTTGAAAGATTTTACAAATTAGAGAGGTATATCATATAACCACCTCAAATAATAGTCCTTGAGACTTCTTGGGAATAATTTGGTCAAATTTTTATCATTGGAGTGATAGTAAATTCATCTTGCATAGAAGGTTTGATTGTTCAGGAAAATTCTTGCCATCATAAAGTAAAAACTTAGATGCAAATAATCTATTTGGAAAAGGGTGCAAATATATTTTAAGTGCAAGAGGGTTATGCAATACATCTTATGAATCTATAGCATGAGAGGATATTAAATATTTTTATTCAATGTTCATAATCTTGTATTCTAAGGTTTTTAAAAGAATGATTGAGCTATAGTCCTAGTGGGATCTATATTAGTAAGTTGAGTAGTCACCAAAGGGGATGAAAACATGTTTTAGTAGTAGAAGGCATTGAAACTCATATTTGTGTTGAAACAATGGGTAAATCCATAATAGATGTATCAATAGTATTTCTAGGGAGTAAAGGTTTAAAAACATAATATATTACCCCATTATATGTTGGTGGATTGATAAGTTTGGGTTGAGTTATATTACCTTCTAAGGATTTGTCATTACTAGGTAAGGCATCCTTGGTTTTATCTTTTTTACTTATTTCATCTCTTATAACACATAAAAATGAATCTATTAAGCCCTTGTTATTATTGAGATAATTAATTAATTCTTCTTGATATTCTGATTGGAATCCATTTTTTACACTAATATTCTCCATTGCTTCATAAATGAAAAACTTAAAATCTACAACAAATTACAATAACTAGAAAACCCTAATTTATCCTAGGGTTTGATGTTCAAAGTTCAGGTTCACCAAATATTTAACCCTAAAATTAAATAGTTGTGGTTATATATTTAAATTTAATCATAGGGTTAATAATATAGAGCTGAAATGTCAAAATGGTGATAATTAAATCTATAGCAGGCCAATTAAATTGTAAACTCAAATATCAACATACATTGAATTTATTATACTATGATAGTCTAAATATGGAAAATATAACTAGGATAGATATAAAAATGAAAAATAAGAGACTAAGTTTTTGGAATAAGAACAAATTATAGGTATTTGAGTCATTACCTTTAAAATAATTATTCAATTCAACTTATCATTCATGAAGTATTCATTCAAACACATAGATCAACCAATACATAAACAAGCATCCTCATAAGCATAAAACATATGAACACAAGAGATATGTGGGAAATAATAATGGGGGATAAAACACACTAAAAAAAATATTATAATATATTAATATAATAAATGAATAAATATTTAGTGAGGCACCAACCCCTCACTTGTCAACCACCAACTCAACTAGGCCTTTAACAAGCACCAACCCCATAGGTGACTAAGTACCAAATAAATAATATGGAACATTTGATCAAAATTTTACACCTATTTTCACTCAATTTATGATTATAACCTTATTTTTCTCTTCACACTCTTTTATCTTTCTCAAATAGCTTATTTGGCCTCTTTGCTCAACTAACCCTCTTATTGACTGAATTAGGTCATGTGACCTTGATAATAATTTGTATACTCATTTTTATAACTTCATGAAATATTATAAAAACCTATATAATTATCATAAATACCTCTAACTCATTTCCAAACATCTATTTCATTTGTTTATCCCCTCAATATTCTAACTAGTCAAATTAGGCCTATTAGACCTTCTTCTAATACTTGACTCTTGCTTTCACATACATTGGTCATGAAAAAACCTATCCATAATTGGATCACCATTTTAATATATAAATAAACACATTTCAAAATTTAAATAACCATTAAATAGGTTTGTCACCACTCATAATGACCAAAACCACCATTAGGTCTAACAGAGATCTAATGTAATTAGGACTTCCCAAAGCACATGTTTCACCTTAACCACCTTGGAAAATATTAAGACTCAATAAATGGATGAAAAAATTAAAAAAAACTTAAATTATACCATTTATAACCTCACATTAGGTCCCTGACATCATTTATCTCATTTCACTCCTTGAACCACACCATTAGGCTTGCTCACAATCAGGCCTTCTTATTACTAGAAAGTCTGCGAACCAAAATTGAAGCACATAACCAATTTGATCAAACAAAAATACCATAAAATCAAATTTATAATAAATATAGACATTATTTTAATCACCATGTTCATTATACTTCACCATATAGGTAAAAATACTTCAAACTTACCATTTCCATATGCTAACTCAGAATTACAAATAGGCCTAAAAAACCAATCAAGAACTTTTGACTTTGTACACCTTCATAGGAATTTATCATGAATAAAAATACATTAAAATTAACTAATGAGACATATATAAAAAATTAATATGTATTATATTATTCAACTTTGGGCATAATGACACATGAAAATTATTCTTACTAACACACATAAAATTGTTTGAATGCTACAAAACATAGTCATGGAAACAATGACTTAGAACATATATAGATTCACTTTAATGAAAATAAAATGGGTTTATATTATAATAAAAAATAATAATATTAAATTAAAATAAATATATTATAATTTTTAATAGTAATATTGGTCTTATAGACCAATCTCATGGCTTCACTATACACAGACCTCACTGTGTTAGACAAGTTAGATTAAGAGCAAATTTTTGCCATACAGACACATCTAAAAAATTTATATCCAATAGGTATATGTGTTACATGTATTTAAAAATAAACCTATTTAATTTTATCCATCCCTAATTCATGTCAACATATCCATGATCTCATTCCCACTTCTGCCTACTTTTCTCATTGTCTTTTTCACTAGGCCTTTTTAGCGATGTGCCAAATTCCATGACTAATTTGGAATAATTTAAATCTATAATGTAATAATAAAATTACATGGACACAAAATAAAAGTATCACACATAATCCTCTAATGATTTTCATGTTTTGACCTAGTCAACCCTAATTGCTATATCAAAAATCTAAGAAATAAGGGGTTTCTTGTAGCTTCCACTCACTCTTCTAACAAACCAATGCCTCTTTAAGGTACTTTGGAGAGTCATATACATTATACAATCATAAAAATATGTAATAAAATTAATTTTTATCCATTTCCATCAAGATATTCCATATCATGTCACTATGAGGGTTTTAAGATGGTTTAATACTAGTTTCCATTCTTAATGTTTGTTCATAAATCTCTACCCTTAAAAATAACTCCTAATGATTCAAAATAATTTTTATGACCCTTTTACTTCACTCCCTATGATATAATCTTCCCATGAAATATTCACATGTGAAAACAAGCATGAGAAAATCCTTCTCATGTTAATGAGTTGATCCAATTGAAGCACACAATACAAAATCTTGCACCAACACTAGATAATGAAAGTTTTTGAAATACAACATATAAATAAGAAAATATAAAGTAGTTAAATTGGAAACTAAATGATAAATAAGTGTTTAACCTAAATGTTATTAGATTATTAAAGTGTAATTTTAGATGTGATAGGAAGTTGGTTGTAACTAGGGAACTAGAAAGTAATCTAAGGATGGTTTTAAGATGTTTGGATTGAAAGGGATCTATATTGGTAATGTTAATAGCTTGGTATTAGAACCTAAACCCTCACTTCACACATCACAATGATAAAGGTGCCAGGTGCTTAGCCAAAATATATCATTAACCACATGTTTATACTTGGCCAAAAAACCAAGTCGACTTCCCCCTTGGTGATGAAATCCAAGTAGGTAGGCCTTAGGTCGACAATTGTTAAAATGTTTTTAAAGATTTTTTGATTTATTAGTGTTTTCATAAAAGATAAAATAGTGCAACTAAGAACTTTTTGAAAAATCATCTAATTAGACCATGTGATCTATTTTAAGCATGAAAGCAACAAGAAATGAAAGTGTGAGCTAATTAATAGCATATAAGTGTTAATTCCAAATTTGAAACATAGTATAGTATCAATTTAGATGATATTGTATGTAGAGAATATAGAATAGAGTTGATAGTGTCACTTCTATACTACAGAAGCAAGGGTTTAATAAAGAACTTCATCAACAGTGTTGACTTATTTTTCTAGACATAATACATAACTACAACGATAGTGTCAACCTAATTGATTGTATAGGGGTAGTTTTAAAGAATAAAAACTATGCAAAATAGAACTATAATAAATAATATAAATGATAGATAAGGAAATAATTGAACCTTGGTGGGTTAGAGGATGAAGAGGAAATTGATATTGTTATTGAAGTACCCTTATTTATACTTGTCAATTTTGCTAACTGTATCGACTAAATCAATAAAGCTATGTAGATTTTATTTGCTAAAAACCTAAAAAATGTACTAAGATGATAGGGTTGACCTAGTATGTATTTATAAGTGTGAAAATGTATAAAGTTGAAAAAGTTGACCTAGTATGTTTTCTATAAGTATGAAAATATATAAAGTCAACAGGGTCAACCTAGTATGTTTTCTATACCTAGTGAAAAACCTACACAAATAGAATAGTCATATTGATGTGACTATGTGTTAAACCTATGCACATAAGTTAGAGCTATACTGACATTGTTGACCTAGTATCACAAATATCTAAAAATTAAAATGATAAAATAATGAAAAATGTGAGATAAAACTTGTAAGGGTTAGATTTACACTAGGTTAACTAGAATGTATGCAATTAGAAATGCATTAGGTCTATAAATAAATCCAAATTTAGAGGAGATAGATCATACCATACACTTTTGATTGGGGGACACATTTGTTAAAAAAGAACATGACCAATATGGGGATCTGCTAGACTTGATTAGTGAATCTCTTAGTGTAATACAACATGCTAGGGAAGGTTTTAAAGCCTCCAGTCAAGTAAAATCATGCAATAACCCTAAGGGAGTCCTATGTTTTGATATGTCCCTAAAATACTAACAAGTAAAGTAGATCAAATCTAGTGCACATAAAAACTTATGGCATAAAGTGGGGGATAGAAACAATAAAATTAAACATGTATATAAGATATATACTCACATCAATGTATATGTAATCCTAATGCATGGAAGATAATTACAAATGCATATCTATTTACTCTTATAAATGAGGAGAAAAGTTAGGAGTACATACCTTTAAAGACAAACCCAATGAGCCTTAATCTCTCCCTTGGCCAAGGTTCTTCACAAGAGGTTGTTGTGGTATGTTAGGGTGACATAGATAAATCAGCTCTAGGATACATAACCTATCAATACATCCAAAAGGCTTTTCCACAAGATAAGATCTATATCTCCAAAGAAAGTATGAAACCCTAATCTTGTTCCTCAAGTATAATGGTCAATAAATAGATGTTTAATACCTCTTACTTTTTATTCTCTTCTCTAAATAATGGTGAAATTAACTTGTATATATAGGCATATTTGACCCTAAAACCTTCTAAAAATCTTGGTCGATAGGGTCAACCCAGTCAACCTAGAACAATTTTGTTCAATAATTCACTAGGTTATAATCTATGTTAGCCAAGATCCAAACTAGTTCCTAAGTGAAAATCACCCAAAATTGTATAGGGTCGACCTATTACAACTGACAAAAGGGGATTAAGGTGAGGAAAAGGAGGATAAAATGTGGGAAATGATTGGAGAGGGTATAATAATGAAGAATAAGTTTAGGGATAAGGTTTTTAGGAGATAAATATGTAGATAACAAGTCAAAAAAGGGACAATAATCCTATGAATCACCAATGGTCTACCCACCCCTTTCTCGATGCACCCCTTAAGGTCTGAACTCAGAGAGATTGAGACTTAATGGTTTCTTACAAGATACAAAGTGTTAGTAATCGATAAAAGTTTGAAAATATTATGTTTATACATAAAGAACCTACTCTAATACCAATTTTTTGAAAAATAGCCATTAATTGGGCGGGGGTACATTAGTGCCCTTAAAACAATCATTCAACTTCACTTATCATTCATGATTCATTCATTCAAACACATACATAAACTAATGCATAAGCAAGCATCCACATAAGCATACAGCATATGAACATAATAGATATATGGGAAACCCTCATGGGAAAAAAACCATTGAAACACATCTTAGACTATAGTCCTATAATAAATAAATATATAAATATTTAGTGATGCACCAAATCCACAAGGAGCACCAACCCTCATTAGTGGAACACCAAATCAACTAGGCCTTTAACAAGCACCAACTTAAAAGGAGGCACCAACCCCCTAGCTAACTCAGCACCAACTCAGCCACTTGGAACCTCTAATCACCTTTGGACCCCTATTTCTCACTCAATTAATGATGATCACCTTATTTTTCTCTTCACACTCTTCTATTTCTCTCAAATAACCTATTAGGCCTCTTCACTCAACTAACCCTTTTCTTGACTAAATTAGATCATATGATGTAATGTCCTCTTTTCAGGTGACATCTTTTGAATTGATGATTAGCCTATTATGCGACCTTCATAGGCTGATAGGATGAATAGAGGGTCATGATAGAGATTGGCTTGGCTTTGATTAGCAAAATTCCTATAGTTAGCTTTCATTCAAGCTCTTTTAGACACATTTGCTTGAGCTCCTATTATTTAGGGATTTTGACATGCAGTGGAGTGCCCTTATTTTAGTATGGTCATGTGCAGAATCACTCCCTGATTCACTAGCTTCAATCAGTTTGAGGATCTGACATATATTGAGGGAGATATTAATATTTGATTATTTAATCAAATATTAATTATTTGGCCTATTTTTAATTAGAAACCCTAATTCTAATTTAAGAAAACCCTAATTAGGGAAAGCACATCTTTTTGAGGGTATAAGGGTTTCTCATGGAGGCCATTATTGATTATCCATTGATTATTGATATTGATTTTGAAGAATTCTTCTATGAAGACTGAGCCAAGGGTTCCAAGATTCCATTTGCATTGGAAAATGTCCACTCTTCAATGTGTGCAATTTAGAGGTTGTGAAAGATCAGCCGATTTATTGCCAATTTGAGAGATAGCTTCATATAGAAGTTATCACAGAGATTTACAGGTTTGAGAGATAACTCCACACAAAAGTTATCATAGATATTCCAGGTATTTATTTTATTATGTTTTGCTTCAATAAATTATATAGATAGAGATCTTCAGAATAGGGACCAGCATATAGGCTATGTTATATTTTATTTTGTTGCTATACAAAATCTATACAGATCTGTACCAGGCCATACCAGCCAAATCTTAGATTAAAGAAGGGCACCATCAGTAGTTACAGGCCATAGGAAAGTGCAAGAACTGACATCGACATCCTAGTGACCAACATTGGCCAACTGAGAATCAACGTCGATAGGATAGCCAACCAACAGTGACCGACGATGGCAGTTTATCGATCGATGACGACCTTATAACCAACGTCAGTGACTGAGTGTCGACACAGCAACCTGAGAGCCATTCTAGATTTGAAAAAGGATCAAGTTTTGAGATGATATTTTTATTACTTAATATGCATGCTAGAGAAATTCTATTGTAACCATCTGAGTGAATAAATAAGAGATTATATTGTGGTTTTATTTATCTATTTGAAGATATTTTGCAGAAATATAGATAAGCAATTCAGAGTTTTTTGGTTTGTCTAGAGTCCCTATTGATTGGGGATATTACAGTGGTATTAGAGCTTTTGCTTAGAAAAAGGAGCCCCTAAGAAAGGGACATTACAGTGGTATTAGAGCTTTTTGTTTGTCTAAAGTCCCTATTGATTGGGGATATTACAGTGGTATCGGAGCCAAATTCTTGCCATCTTGTTGGGTAGTTTGGGTAGACCAGAGGTAAATTCCTACCAACCTGTTGGGTAGTTTGGGTAGATTGGACATTGAATCAATTAGTAAATCATGATGACTTCAAGTACTCAGAAACAGTGGGACAAGGATATGGAGAAGCTGGAACAAAGTTTGAAGAGGTTAAATGAATTTCTTTCATACCCTACGTTCAAAGACAAATCCACATAGTATATGATAGCAAATGATGAGTGGGAGTTATTAACACCTCAGGTTCAGAAGAGGATATCTTTTGATCACTTTGTTAATATGAGGAGAGAGCACCATAGATCACTTAGATAGGGAAACAACATGTCCCATGATCCTTATGAGATAGAAGATAGTGAAGATGAGGATGAGTCTGATGCTTGCACTCAGAGTGGGGTGGTGTGCTCAGATGTTAGTGTACTGAGGGTTGATGATCTCTCAGCTATGGTAGAGATTGTAGAGGATTCCTAGGATCTAATTATTGTAGATGACACCTAGGAGGATGTAGTAGATAGTTTTGAGGACTTAGTTTCCACGGTAGTTTCTTTTGATATGGAAGAGTTAGACAGTGATGCTACAGTTGTTGATACTCTATATGTTGATATGAGCTTTGGAGTTGATTCATAGAGTATGGATGGTCGTATTATAGAGGTCAGTGATTCTGAGTCTACTCTTTTGGACCGTGCATCAGTGGAGGATTATAGGAGACAATCTAGCCAGTGTCATCATGTGTCTAGTCAGCTAAGAGTTAGTGAGCGAGACATTGCTACCGCTTGCAAGCATTTCAATGTTGCTCGTCAATTTTTAGCAATTTATGGATGGGGTTCTCCTACTAGCATTGATCAGGGAGGTAGTTATTTGCCCTTGATAGAGATCCACTCTTTATGGGAGGCTATTCAAATTTTGAGACAAGATTATATGTAGTTGGTAGCTGATAGAGATTATCTTATGGAGTGGGGTAGCATAGCGTATGATGCATTATTAGTCAAGGAAGATAAGGTGAGTGAGCTTACTCAATAGTTCAAGGTGACTTTTGAGATTATTGAGAGTACACAGTTGGCTTATGAGGAGTCATAGTTTCATTTGGCTGAGGTGACTGTGGAGTTGGAGCATTTACAGTCTTCACCAGCGTCAGACCCAGTCCATTTGTATATTGAGATGGTTGGTGGTGAGTACATTCCTACAGTGGTTGCTAAGGAACATGTTGGACCTGACACACATGTTTAAGATTTGGGAGTACCTAGTCCTGATGATTTTGGCATACCAGTGGAGTTGAGTTTCCAAATTGATTTTTCTCACACAGATGATAGTGTGGTATAGTTGGTTGTGCCACCTTTACAGAGGGATCAGTTATGGGATGGATTGGCACCATCTTTTGTAGATGGAATTAGCAATTTGAGTTGTCCATTCTACTTGGGTTATGATACTTTGAGAGTTTTTTTCTCATGTGTTCTTGACTATGGTATTTGTAATCTTGGAGTTTGGTTGAGTTTCATGTGCCAGTTTGATTATCGATTCCTCTTTGTTCTACTTTAGAGGATATTGAAGGAGCTTGCATTGATTTTCATCAGTATAGATCATGACTACATTTGGGATCCAGGTGTATTGATTGGTTTGTTATTTCAAGATTGC
Source organism: Torreya grandis (assembly GCA_037957365.1). Classification (NCBI taxonomy): domain Eukaryota; kingdom Viridiplantae; phylum Streptophyta; class Pinopsida; order Cupressales; family Taxaceae; genus Torreya; species Torreya grandis. Next base: position 460,277 of record JARHVA010001917.1, on the reverse strand, counting down.
TTAGGGACAAGCAATTTTAGGAGGGGTGGATTGTAATGTCCCCTTTTCAGGTGACATCTTTAGACTTGATGATTAGCCTATTATGTGACCTTCGTAGGCTGATAGGATGAATAGAGGGTCATGATAGAGATTAGCTTGGCTTTGATTAGTAGAATTCCTATAGTTGGCTTTCATTCAGGCTCTTTCAGAGATGTTTTCCTAAGCTCCTATTATTTAGGGATTTTTGACATGCAGTGGAGCACCCTTATTTTGGTATGGTCATGTGCAAAATCACTCCTTGATTCACTAGCTTCAGTTGGTTCGAGGATTCAACACATATTGAGGGAGATATTGATATTTGATTGATTTAATCAAATATTAATTATTGGCCTATTTTTAATTAGAAACCCTAATTCTAATTAAATAAAATCCTAATTAGGGAAAACACATCTTTTTGAGTGTATAAGGGTTTCTCATGGAGGCCATTATTGATTATCCATTAATTATTGATATTGATTTTGAAGAATTCTTCTATGAAGACTGAGCCAAGGGTTCCAAGATTCCATTTGCATTGGAGAACGTCCACTCTTCAGTGTGTACGATTCAGAGGTTGTGAAAGATCAGTCGATTTATTGCCAATTTGAGAGATAACTTCATACAGAAGTTATCACAGAGATTTATAGGTTTGAGAGATAAATTTAAATAGAAGTTATCACAAATATTCTAGGTATTTATTATATTATGTTTTGCTTTAATAAATTATACAGATAGAGATCTTCAGAACAGGGACCAGCATATCAGTTATGATATATTGTATTTTGCCACTATACAGAATCTATATAGATCTATACCAAGCCGTACCATCCAAATCTTAGATTGAAGAAGGGCACCATTAGTAGTTATAGGCCATAAGAAAGTGCAAGAACTAACATCGGCATCCCAGTGACTGGCATCGACTGACTAAGAACTGATGTTGGTAGAATAGTTAACCAACAGTGACCGATGACATCAGTTTATCAACTGATGATGGCCTTATAACCGACGTCGGTGACTGTGTGTCAACATAGTAACCCGAGAGCCATTCTAGATTTGAAAAAGGATCAGGTTTTGAGACGATATTTGTATTACTTTATATGCATGCTAGAGAAATTCTATTGTAACCATCTGAGTGAATAAATAAGAGATTATATTGTGGTTTTATTTATCTATTTAAAGATATTTTTTAGAAATATAGATAAGCAATTTAGAGATTTTTTGTTTGTCTAGAGTCTCTATTAATTGGGGATATTACAGTGGTATCAGAGCTTTTGCTTAGAAAAAGGAGCCCCTAAGAAAGGGACATTATAGTGGTATCAAAGCTTTTTGTTTGTCTAGAGTCCCTATTGATTGGGGATATTACATATGAACTTGATCATCATCTATAGAATAATTATTATAACTTCATGACATATTAGACACACCTTTCTTATTATATTTAATCCCTTTACCTCATTTATAAACATCTATTTCATTCATTCACCCCCTTCAATATTATAACTAGTCAAATTAGGCCTATTATACCTTCTTCTTATACTTGACTCTTGATTTCACATATCTTGGTTGGAAAAAAGCCTCTCCATACTTTGATTACCCTTGGAATAGATAAACAAATTTCATAAGTTAAATAACCATTACATAGGTTAGTCACCACTCATAAGGACCAAAACCACCATTACGCCTAATAGAGACCTAATGCAATTAGGCCTTCTCAAAGCACACATTTCAACTTGACCACCTTGGAACATTTTAAGCCTACATTAATAGATGAAAAACTTCACACATGCTTCAATTATACTCCTACTAATCTTACCTTAGGTCTTGAACGTAATTTAACTCATTTCACTCCTTGAAGCATGCCCTTAGGCCTACTCACAATTAGGCCTTATTACTACAAGAAAGTATAACATCCAAAACCAAAGCACAAAACCATTTTTCTCAAATAAACATACCATAAAATCACATGGATATAACCTCTATGACCTCAGGTCATCACCATATTCATTAGACTTCACTAGATATGGAAAAATACCTCAAAGTGACCACTTCTATATGCTCACTTAAAAATTTTCTCATGTATACAAATAAATTAAAATGAACCTATGAGACCTCTATAACAACTTCATGTGTATTATATTCTTCAACTCTATGCATAATGACTAAAGAACATCATTCTTACTAACATAAAGAAAATTACTTGAATGCTCCAAAACAAAATCATAGAAATAATGAATTAGAACACATGTAGATTCATTTTCATGAACTTCCAATGGGTTTATATGATCCTAAAACATCCTTATATCAACTTAAAAATATATATATTATAATTTTTAGTAGTAAAATTAGTCTTACAGACCAATCTCATGGCTTCACTATACACAGTCCTCACTATGTTAGACAAGTCAAATTAAGAGAAACTTTCTACCATACACACACATACAAAAATTATATCCAATAGGGATATGTTTTACATGTATTTAAAAACAACCCTATACAATTATATCCATCCCTAATCCATGGCAACATATCCCTAATCTCATTCCCACTTTTGCCTATTTTTCTCTTTATCTTTCTCACTAAGCCTTTTTAGCATAGGCTAACATTCATGACTATGTTAGAATATTTTAATTCTATAAATTTATTAGAAACTTACATGGACATAAAATAAAATTCTCACACATCATCCTCTAATCATTTTCATGCTTTGAACTGGTCAAACCTACCAGTTATATAAAAAATATAATAAATAAGGGGTTTCTTATAGCTTCCACTCACTCTTATAATAAACTAATGCCACATAAAGGTATTTGGGAGAGTTCTATACATGTTCCAATCATAAAACTAGGTCATATAATTCATTTTGATCCATTTCCAACAAGATATTCCATATCAGGTCACTATGAGGGTTTTAGACTAGCTTCCATTCTTAATATTTGTTCATAAAGCTTTATCCTTGAAACCAACTCCTAATTCCTATAAATCATTACTATGACCATTTCTAATCTCTCCCTAAGATATTATATCCCCATTCAATAGTCACACATCCCAACAAGCATGAAAAAAATCTTATTGGGTCTACAACACCTCATTCTAGCAATCGAGAGACCTTAAGACCCACTTTTCATGCTTTCTCCTTTAGATTTTGACCTAATATCTGGTTAGCACACTTGATACAAACTTTAACACTTATTATAATTATCTCATTATCTCTAACACCTTGGAAACTAAACTTGATCCTTCATTAGTCCACACTAGGTCTCTTTACACACTAGGCCTATACCTGTAAGCCACACTTAAACCTTGAAACCTCTTGCAATTTTCCAAACACATAATTTCATGTCATAAAAATTGATACCATGCTCATAAATTTCCAATTTACTTCTCATATGCCTCAAATGGCTCAATCTCTAGGTTTCATCCTCATGTCATCATGCTACCAAGCATATGCCTTCTCACTAGGTCTCTTTAAGTAAATGAATAAGCTAATAATTGACATTAAAACATAATTAGAAATATTATCTGCATTATACACATGTATACATAGTTTTAAACATATTATCACATGCTATATCACTAATTTGCATCCTTCATAGATCTTGATAACACCTCAAGACTCCTCATTAGGTCAGACAGGGTCTATTAATAGTTTGGTTGCATGCTTAGGCTTAAGACCTTACCCCTAAAGGTTTACCTTGAAACATTCTTTAGTTTTTCAAAAATTCATATGTATTATTTGGAATCCTTAAACATACACTCATACCTATGTGTATCCATCTTACCAGACTACCATATTCATACACATGCTCATGATAGTTATAGATCAATTTATATTGGCATAGGCTAAAAGTAGGTGGGGAGATAGTTACCATAGTTACATTAATTCATTCTTCATTCTTACCTTGTATCTCCTTATATAATTTTATATTTGGAATAGGCTAAAATTAGGTGGGGAGATAGTTATAGATCAGTTTTCATATTATGGATCTAGTGCCTCTAGCTATTTGGATAGTTATGTCAGCCCTAGATGGTTGCACTAATGCTATTATCTGAGACTAATGATAGTGTTATGTATGGAATATCTAGTGAAACAATATGTAAGCACATAGATGCTTCTATTTTTTTCTTCACCTCCACTCTGGTACATTCAATTCTAGGCCGTGGACTATCACTCCTTATGAAATAGAAAAATATTAGCTTTGCATCTTCAATGTGACTGTGGGGGAAAATGGGTTAATGGAAATATGATGTCGAGATGACCCCAATGACTCCTCTATCAAAGGACATTTCCTACGTAACCAATACATTGAAAAGGGACTCAGACTGATGTAGTTATCCACTATGTGTTAGTTTGTATGTGAATCAAGCATTGTGTGTCAAATCAAGTACAATAGTGACCTAGCTTGTAAATTAGAAAATTGGGTGCTTAGATCACTCCTTTAGTACTTCAGACCTATAGATGTTTTGTACCTATGACTGATATTGAATTAAGGAAGCCTTGATTTATTAAATGATTGATAGAGTGATGTTTTATAAGTGCTTTGGTCTTTTTGGTCTTTTATAGGTATTTATTGGTGAAGAATGAATGAACGTTTATATTGTATTTATACCAATCCTATAAGGAGATAACTCACATTAAATCACTTAGGTCAACTATTAGGATACATTTCATTTGTAAATTAGATGACTTTAGGTCACTAGACACTTGTATCGAGACAGGACAATAATGTCAATTCTACTGTCTATGTTAGATGTTAGTGTTTAGGGAGTAGAAAAATGGGTACATGATAATACCTTACAAAGGTATAAGATAAGTAAATTTTAATTATTTTGGGCAAGATAGAATGCCTTTGTCATTAATATAAGACTGGTCAGACTAAGAGACAATCCAAGGGGCATGATTTAGAGTAGATGTGAGGCATGCAAAATAAAGGACAGTGTAGAACTAAGAGGAATAACCAAGGTTTGAGTTTTCCAAGTGTACAAGACTAAGGTGCTACATAATCACAAAATCTCATCTAAATCAAACCAGGTCAAACTCATACCAACTACAATTCCACTAAAAAATGGAGGAAGAGAGAACCAATAGATTGCATAAATAAGAAAAGACACATAAATAAGCACCATTTAACCCATAAATCAAGGTGATGACCTATATGCATAAATAAGTATTAAAAACATTGTAATAACAAGGCTTGTACCATAATTAGGTGTCTACAAGAAATATATTATAAATAGTTTTTATGAGAAAATGATTTCTAGGAA
>JARHVA010001917.1:392500-450000 GCA_037957365.1 Torreya grandis | reverse complement strand
GATCTTGAGAATTATATGAATCTTAGAGTGGGTAGCCACCCTCTCTAAATTATAATCTACTAATCTTATTTTAAATATATTTAATAACCTAAAATGATGTTAAACCATTATAGAGATAAACAACAAGCTTAGTCATCCATTTTACAAGCTCAAGCTTCCAAGAAAAATTTCTAAATAGATTGGTTGGCTTCCCACTCTAATTTAAAAATATCAATTTTAGGTATACTATTAAAAATAATTTAACTATTTTTTCTTATTATATCTAGTTTTATAATCAAAATGAATCCAACTAAGCTCAAAAATTGTATCATTGGCATGTTTAATGGAAATAAAAACCATAATTTCCTAATGCAACAATAAGCTTACTCATCCTTTTCGTAATAAAATATATACTAGGATTATTTTGAATATTAGAGTGGGTACCCTCCCTCTATAAATGAAATATACTAATATTATTTTTAGTATATTTAATAACCTAAAATTATTTTAAACCATTACACATACAAACAACAAGCATACTCATCAGTTTTTTAGGCTTAATCCATCAAGAATATATTTTAAATAGAGTGGGAAATATCCCACTCCAAAACACAAGCATGAAAGGGACAGTATTAGGTTCTAATAACATTACTACTTATCCTATTTTAAGTATATTAACCAAAAACATTTACATGTTAAATTATAATGTTTAATTACTTTATTATTAAATATAGGTTTTACAATCAAAATGAGTTAAAAAAAATGCAAAAAGTGTCATTGACATGTTTATTATCATAAGTGATATATAATTTACCATGATAATAATAAGGTTAGTCATCCTTCTTACACAGAATTAAATCTTTAGATTCATTTGAATCTCAGAGTGGGTACCTAATTACTCTAAATGAAAATCTACTAATCATATTTTTAGTATATGATTACCTTAAATTGTTATGAACCATTACAAAGACAAACAATATGCTTAGTCATCCTTTTTTCCTTAAGTTAAATTCATCCAAAAAAAGATCAAAATAAAGTGGGTGGTCACCCAATCCAAAATAAAACCATGATAGGGATACTAGTAAACATAATACTACTCATTATATTTTAACTATTATTCTATTAAATGATTTTGTACCATTACAATAAAACACCATTGAGGATATTAGTTAGTAGCTACCTTGAATATTATAGTGTAAATTTTGTATTCTCATCATTGGAATGCTATGACTTAAGAGTTTCAGACCTGTATCTCATATCACTCCATCTATTATAAAACTGATTAATTATTTTAATGTCAAGATTTTTTACCCTCTCAAGTGACTAAATATTATTACTAAATTTGTTTTGGGACACTTCATTTTTCTTCATGGAGTATAATTTAAACTTTGATCTAAAATATGTGTGTATATAGTAAGTACAATTAAATTATACATGGCTTAAAAATTTACATTATTAGTGGAAATGGACACTTAATTTTTATTACTCCATTTACATATTTTGACATATATTTCACATTTTACAACATTATAGTAAGGGGTGTTTCATTCTTCAGATGTTGTCATGTACTTCCATGTAGCCTCATATCATAGATATTTACAAGTCTTCCTTTAAAAAAATGAGTCATTTTATATGCATGTTAATTTTTGGATGAATATGTCCTTTAAAGTACATGATTCAAAAAATATATACATTAATTTTTATGAAAAATATTTTTCTATAATGTTGTATCATGTAAACTCATCTGTTGAATCACACAAATGGTACAAAAATCAATTTATTGTACAAATATTATTATTGTTGAGGCAACAGAGAGGGGGGGGATTATATTTTTTCATTCCATATTTAAAACTTTTTAACATCATTTAAGGGATGGGAATGAATATCAAATGGTTTTTCTATCCCATTCTAATCTATTCATTCTACACATGAGCTTTTATTTTAACAACTATTTTGGCCTTCTTTCCAACTAAGGTTGTTTGCATATATTACTCCATTTTTATTTAACTAATGGATTCATCCACAACATACAAAGAACACGTTAATCATTTTCATGTGAATATAAACATTCATAAATAAAAATTTACATCTTTAAAATCATATTCATATCATCCTTCACTCTTCATCATCTTGTATTTATTTTCCCATTAAAATATCAATTATAATTTGACCACTACATTAGTAATAAAAAACAATCTAACTATGATCAAACATTATATATATATATATAATATCTTTGTAAATAATGTTTAAATTTATATATTAAACTTAATTTTCATATTATCCTTCACCCTTCACCATCCAGTTCTTGTTTTCTTATCACAAAAATCATTGAGAATTTGACCAATATGTTAGCAATAGTAATCAAGCCAATCATGATTTTTTTTTTGAAAAAGCTATAGTATGTTTGTAAATAATGTCAAATTTACATCTTCAAATTAATATTCATATTATCCTTCACTCATATCATCTACTCTTTGTTTTCCTATAAAAAAATCAAAGATAATTTAGCCACAACATTGGCAATAAAAAATGAGCTAATCACAAACAAACATTTTAAAAACTTATAATATGTCCATAAAGAATGCCAAATTTTACATATTAAACATAATATTAATATTATCAAAGTTCACTCTTTGACATCCAATCTTTATTTTTTAGTTAACAAATCAATGATAATTTGAACAACATATTAGCAATAAATATTAAAATAATTTGGTAGGTGGGTAGTGCCCAATAAAGAATACGAAATGAAACCATGTTTATTTTGTGAAAAGGGAACAATGGATAAATAATTAAACATCATTATGGAGTGTTCAACCTATAATTACACACATATTTTTAATGAAATATTTCACACTAACACCAAATATCGGATTTCATAAGGATATGAAAGTATTTCCTATAATTGGAGGGGAGATTAGATTTATTTAAAATGTGAAAATATAATCTAAACCTATTTATAAATTTTATAGTTTGAATGAGGTGTTGGGTTGTACTACTTTCAACTAAAATAAAAAATAAAGGAAAGTAAGGTGAAGGGTCACACAATGATAAGTAAATGAAGTTTTTATCCAAAATGTGACAAGATATTATTTCAGAAATGTAATAATTTTTTTTTATATTAACACAAATATTAATTTAATCAAGAGATATGCATTAACATAGGAAAAATACACATCCAAGAAAAAAATTCAAGACATAAAGTTCTAGAATTTTCATCATGTTCTCAAATTTAAGAATGAACACAGTTTATTTATCCTTTGTTTCAAGAAAACTTACAATAGGGATCAAGAAACCATTTCAAAATTGTCATTTCTCTTATTTATAAGAATAGGAAAGAATGGACTAACCCTTAGCCTTACATGTGACTCTTGGTATTTTAAATTTTGTCTTCTTCTATATACTAGTTTTATGATTTAAACAAAAAGGAAAAATATAATTTTCCTTAAAAATAAAATAGATGAAAATAGAAATGAAATAAGTAGAATCCTAAGATGTCTTGTTCATAGTGGTGGATGGTGAAATCCTAAAATAAAAATATAATCCTAAAATAAAAATAAAATTTTTAGCCTATTCTTTATCTTGGGTAGCTTTTAATTTTCTAAAATTTCACATTTCTTCTATGATTACACTCCCTTAGGCACCTCCACATTGTTTCATTGTGTCAACCATATTTTGAATACTAAAAACATAGAATTCATATATTCCATTGGCCTAGCCAATTTATTAGTCATTTATTCAAGTGAAACATTTATTTCACTATGTATAGTCATTGAACAAATATTAAAATCATTTTATTTGAAAAAATATTCTTTGATTAGTTTGTTAAACTAAGCCTCTACTTCATCCATAATGTACTACATTGTTGAGTCCTATTTGAATAGGTCACAATTCATTTCACCAAGATAGAAGAAAGTTATTTCTACTTTTATCTTCAAAATTTAACTTTCTCTCACAATTCACCTAAATCTCAATTCAAAATTTTTATCTTTTCAAGGATGCATTCAAACCATTTACAAAAGGCGTCATCTTCAGCCTTGTCAAAGATTTTAGATTTAACAATCAAGTTAGTATCATTATCGATCATCTATCTAACATCACCTTTCACGTTCTCCTAGACTTTTAATTAACTTTCATGCCTATGATTTATTTATTATTATTGATAATCTCATAATCAAGTGTCCCATATAGTTTCATGACCTTTTTAATATAATTTGTTCCATTTGAGATAAACTCTTTGACCCAAGCTTTGAGAGGTTTTCCATATGTGTTATATATGCTAATGGTATTTATGGAATCTTTTCTAATTTGAGTAACATTAAAAGAAGCATCCCCCTAAGGAAATGTTGGTGCCTCAACCAGATTGAGATGATAGTTGGTGTACCCAACTAACTATCATACTTTCTCTTTCAATTTTTATTAGGTGAGATATTATTTATAATATCTATTGATCATTATATTTATGTTTTACCATAAGTTATGAACATAATTATCCTAATTTATCTCTCCAAGGGATACTATTTTCAAAGTATGATCAGTTATGGTTATTTCCTCCTCATTTTTATCAATATTTGGCTTGGAAATATCCATGAAATACACCCATGATGGGTCTAATATGATCCTTGATGTGGTAATTTCAATTTTATAAGGAGGAGTATTGTTGATGTTGGAAACTACACATAAAAATTTATAAGTTATTCATCCACTACCTTCTTTCTTTTATTCAACATTGACTACATCCATTGAAATGAATTTGGTTGAAACTATTCATTTGAGTATTTGAAGGTGGTGATAAAGGTTGATTAAAAGGTGAAGCTTGTGAAGGAAGAAGAGTAGATGAAGAAATTGGAATTTCAACATCACTAATAACTACCTAGTATGTTTCTCCATGAATAGAGGAAAAATAATTTTGAGTGGTGTAAGGGATCAATACAAAGGATCGTATCATGATTTATTTATTTTCTTGAAACTTCCTTCCCAAAATAGAACTTTCTTTATATATTTTATCTAGTGGTATTAGAGGATTTATTTCCTCAACATATATATCATCAAAAATTAAATATCCAAATGATTGAAGTGCAACATTGACACTTCATTTTACATAAGACCTTGGAGTTGTGATAGGTGTTTACATTGATAGATATGATTTTCATGACTTATTTGAGATACTTTATCCTATTAAATATAAACAAATCCTATTAAAGCATTCACTTTATTGATTCAACACATGTTTTGTTCACACCTACACATCTAAAAGTTCTTGACAAACAAATTGATAGTTGGAAATGGGGCAAGCATGATTTTTGTAATATAAATATGATCAATAAATCAATTTGATCATGAACCATGTATTTGGAGACCCATGTGTCAATGAAGGCCTTGATTTTATCTAGGATTAACCTAACCCATGCACACCACACTAATTTTAATTCATCTATGTTGTCATTCTAGTAGTCTTCCAAATGTATAATATGCTCATAAGTGGCACCAATTCCAAGAAATTTCCTTGTGAACCTCTTAATATAAAAATAATCCTAATTTTTGTACAAATTCAAAGTGAATTGAGAGATGGTAGATTTCATATCATAATAATTTACCACATTCTTTTATGTAATGTGTCCTAAGGAGATAATAAATGTAATTTTCAAAACATGCTTGTCCCTACATTACTTGTAGATTATGCCCAATTTTATGCAAAGGTAAATTAGGATGATCTTAACATTGGATAACATGGGTTTCTATAGAGGATATTATTTACATCCTACAACTCTAATATATGTAAATTTATTCAATTTTATGTATTAGATTCTATATTGATGACTTAAATATGTTGCTTCATCAAAACTTATTCTTTCCCAATCCTCATATAGAGGATAGACTACTCTCACTATGAAATTATCATTGACTCTTATAAAAAAATTATTAATTTTATCAAGATTCAACCGAGAATATAACTCATATACTTACATGAATTCATGTGTTAGATCATTGAGTTAGGCTAGGTATACTCTTTGTGAAGCCAAAGAATAAACCAAATACAAGGTCATGAAGAATTGTGTTGAATAATCTACATTGATAAACTATTTATACAAGGCCTCTCTAATCATCTCACCCCTATATATATATATATATATATATATATATATATATATATATATATATATATATATATTATTTTTCATTAAAAATAATGTTCATTTCCATGAACATCTAGGGTTATAAATTCATGGTGATTTCATTTTCCAACACCAATTGAGAAGTATTCTCACATCTGATAATTCCTTATTGAAGTATCATATAAATAGGTTTCTTGGGATCTTAGAAGGTCACTTTAATTTATGTTTTATCTAGGAATAATTGATGATTATAAAATAATTATCATGATTCTTATCCCAGAAGCAATACCCCACTACCATACTCATTCTTTCATAGGTATCATGCACATGAATCCTCAAATTCATACCAGTGGTTATTCCATATAGTTTTTCAATAATGTCCCTACCACTTGATCTTATCTCCTTTATTTTTGGATCATAGTGTCAATAAAATGAGAGAAAAAGAAAATGAAGTTAGTTAGGGAATCTAATGGACTTAGGAAGATTGGTTTATGAAAGGAGAATGGTCATGAAACTTGGGATTTCTAAGTGAAACCTTTTGTGAAAGTCTTCAAGGTTAATGTGACTAATTTATGAATGATTGACTTTTTATATGGTATTGTATATGACCAATAGGGGTTATAAAAACATATATGTATACTTCATTTTTATATATTTTAAGACCTCAAAATCTTATTCAACAAGTGTTTAAATTAAATGTACCAAGAGCAAGAATATGCTGATGTCATTGATATTAATAGACTATGGTGGTCATAAAATGCTTTTCATCTTATCTAAAAACCTCTAAAATCAATATGTTAAAAAAAAAAAAAAAAAAAAAAAAAAAACCATTTTTCCTTATGTATAACAAATCTCCATGTGATTGAAAATAAAAAACATGATCCAATAATGTTGGAGTTGCACCACTAGGAAATGCTCTAAAAAATAAATATTTTGGTATTAGCTTGTGGAGATTACAAGAACTATGTGGAATTTAAAATAGAAATGGGATGGGAAAATAATGAGAAATGAGACATAGATCATATTATATGGAGTTTTTGTATATTTTTGGTGCATATAATCTAGCATATCATGTCACATGTACACACTCATCATGTAGACACATGGATGGTCCATATATCCATGTGGGCATAATGGCCATGAGGTCACATTTGTGTATGAATATAGTTGTGGTCTCACATCTAATGTTTCTAATGGCATTTAATACTCATATGTAGAAGCATGAGGTGTAAAATAACACATCTATAGTATTTTCATAATTATTTTCCACATAACTTGGTTGTGATGGAAGCCTGGTCCTCTATTTGTATAGTGAATGAAAATTCACCTCAAATAGAGTGAATACCTATCACTTAGATTTTTTAAAATCAATTCCTTTTCTAACAAATTTGTCTTTAATGTTTTGATTGAAAAAACCTATGTTGTTCACAACTCAAGAATAGTTTGACTTCACAAATTTAGGGAATAATAGATATATCAAGCTAGGTACATGGACTTATGAAAATAAATAGGATGAAATCCAATAATATTTAGTTTTTTAGGCTAATTTTACTATTCATTGGCATATAGATTTTGATCAAAACAATAAAATTAATGAATTGAACAAGAAAGACAAAAAATTTAAAAGGGGAAACACACATTTAAAATGGAAACACATGATTGAAAGGGATACGTACAATTGAATAGGAAAAATTGAATGAAATGAAACACACAACTGAAATAGAAACACATGATTTACCTAAATCACTTTTGGGTAAGGGTAGGTGATAACCTACCCTCACTATCTATAGTGTTTCAAATATTTTATGTTATATGGTAATGGAAGATGATTTTCAGATCTATATGCCAAGTAGTATGTATTATCAGCACAAAATATTGGATCTTGAAAGTCCCCATCACAAGGAGTTTAAATTTTGATGAATTTATTATGGTTCTCTTATTTTATCCCAAAGTATGACCAAATATCCTACTTTTAAATATCATTGTTGTGTTTTATGATCAAATTATTTGTTAACTTTACCTGATGTCTTATAATTATATTGATCACTATCACTCATTATGTTATAATGCATATTTGAATTGGTCATCTTCTATAGCTTAATTCATACTTAATGTTGTAAATTTTAGAGAGATAAGAATCATTACATCTATATCATATAGTATTTAGAAAGTTTTTTTTTTTTAATTTTCTTTTAGGTGTTATTTGATCAGCTCATAAGGTGTCATATAGCTTCTTATGCTAATTCTTTTGAATCTCATCAACTAAATTGTGAAAAAATATGGAGATATTCTTGTTAATACATTCCACTTGACCATTACTTTAAGGGTAGTAGTTATATTAGTGTGTGACTAAGATATCATATTTGTAAAAAAAATAAATCAATTCAATTGAAAAAAATCTAGAAGTATTGTCCATGATTATTTTTTGAGGGACTCCAAATATAGCCAATATGTTATCTTTTATGAAGTTTCAAACAACTTCATAAGTTTTATATCTTACTGAAATAACTTCTACCCACTTAGTGAAATAATTAGTTGTTATCAAAATATGGGTCTACACTGAAATGTGGGTTAAAAGTTTTGATGGAGTCTAATCCACATTATTAAAAAGTATGTTCAATGACTATGGGGTGAAGAGGCAATGTTGTAATTTTTTGTAGTCCAACAAAGTATTTACAAGCCTATAAGTTTGACACCCATTATTTTTCATCCATGAAAAACATTGGACAATAATAATGAGCTTGAAAAATTATAAGGGTTATGACAAGAAATGAAAAGTGTCCACTACATGTCTTATAATGAAAAGCCTCCAAAAGTTTTTTCTAATGTTTTTTATTTAGGTATCTTAAGAAATTACCATATAGTATTGTATTAAATAATGTACCTAACTACCTTTAGCTAGAGTGTTCACTTTTTTTCAAGATTTAGATGAGTTAGGATTTCTATGTAAGTGTTTTAATATTTTAGGGTTTAAATATGTAAATCTTATGTTTGTTTAAAGGGTTGAATAGTATAAATAAGTGAAATAATATGAATAAAATATCCATTGATTTTGTTACAAATTTTGACTAGTGTTGACTTTATAAAAATAGTAATGAATATGTGTAAATAAATAATTATCTAGAAAACACCCTACATGGAAGATATAAATGCTAAAAACTAGGAACAAATAGGTATGAGTGTTGTAGACATGATCCCTATGTCAAATCCTCTCTTGGATAGTAGTGACACACTTGGATAGTAGCATGATGTGGTTCTAGTGTCCTAAAAATGGAACTAGTGTCCTCTATACAAGACCATTCCTAGATTTTGGGTGTACCTATTCTTATGTTTCTAGGTTCTATTTCTATGTGCATGAAGTCTAAAAATCTATATTGTTCTTTTAAAATATAATATATGATGAAAAATTTCATCCTCCTTATATTTAAGGCATGAATTGAAAATATGTGTTTGTTAGTAGGATAGGCTAGACATCCTCAACACCCCATTGTGATGAGATTTGACTACATATCAATACTCTAAGGATGGATCAAGCCTAATGTAGTTCTCCCCACCTAAGTTTTGGTGTAAGTACAAGTGATGCTACAATTATAGTGTTATTTAATTCCTTGAGTGTTATTGAGATTAGAAATCTAGAAAATTTGGGCTTATGGCAATTGTATATGGTAATATCTAGAAGTAAGGTAGAATAGGGATAAATAACATTGATTTTTCTCAACTTGTTTCATGTTTAAATAGGAATTCTGCATCTGTTTTCCATCTACTATATATAATTATTGTTATGACATTAATATACACCCTTGGAGACTATTCTTCAAGATCCCTTCAGCTAAGTCATAATATGGGAACAACCCCAGCCTATGGGTCACCTATGGTAGAGTTGAACCTTTGGACAAGGTCGACTTCCTTCAGATGAATCACATAAACTAATTTTTTCATATGGAAAGGGTTAGAAAGGAAAAAGGTCTTTTAATAAAGATAAAATATGATGCATCAAATGAAAATGGGAAACTCCGATAAGCTTGAAACCAAACTAGATCTATGAAGACAATGCTAGCTCACACAACCTCATAATATAGCTCATTACATAAGTGTTTCATGGAATAAGTTCAAGAAGAACACTAATACAAAAATAAAAATTGCTTGAAAACACCTTAGAAGAGGTAAGGAAAGAGGACAATGGATATGGAAGAATCTCCTTCATATGCCATCATGAAAAACTCACTCAACATTGATTCAAGGTAAGAGATCAATAAAAGAGTCCTTTATTGTATCAAGATGTAGTTATTACAAATGCTTAATAGGTTTTAACCTAATCAAGAGGATAATATCTTACAATATCTCAAAGAGTTTACCGATACTCCCAAAAATGAGCCCCTTTATAAATGAGAAAGAATGGGTAATATAGAGAAAGGGATAATAGATAAGAGAGAGCACATTAACCAAGAACATAAAATGAGCTACCATGACATTTTCATCAAATCAACACCAATTATCTATTGACAAAAAACATTTCTTTTATCCTAATAGCCTCTAATTCATTTCATTGATTGAACAACACACTAGAGGATAAGAGTTTTTTGAAGGTGGTGAGTTATGATCCTATTTATGAAGAGAATCCCTTAGGCACCCTAAAAATATATTAAATATTCCATCTACTTTTTCCAACTACTAGATCTCTACCTTGGGACTCTACACCATATTTCACTTGACTTGTTTGTAAAGACAAAATCTTCATATTTGTAGATTTGACATAGCCATGCCATGTTTGCTTGAGAAATGATAAGTACCTACTTGTCAAGGCTATGAATATATTGGAAGATTATACACTCCTTCATAATGACATATCTATCCCATTTCAATATCTAAACATATGTCTACTATATATGAAAATGAATCTCATTTATTGTTTGTCATATAACCTTAATTGTAATAGAGTTATGCAAGTTTCTTGATCTCATTTGAATAGCTAGTTATCCATATTTTATCTCCATATTAGGCCCTAAAAGACCTATTTTTGCCTCTGAGCATTTATAAAAATTGATAACTCATTGTCTACATATATCTTCTTAAAATAGCAATGATCACATTCACTAAATAATTATGCAACCATAAAAGATAGGCTTTGTAAGTTCTAAATATTTAAACCAGAAGTTGAGACTAAACTTTAATGGTGATGGAACTTCAACATTAACAATCCTAACTATATCACTACATCTTATTCTCAATTATTCTTGACTATTATCTAATGGTGACATATACCCTTTGAAACATTGATCTAGTTTGACTTAGGTCACATATTCAACCTCTAATCAAAGCCTCATATCTTTGAATTTTAATATTAACCATTCATCATAATTGGGGCCTTCTTAAATTGTGCCATCTATCATCTCTTCATTTATCCTCAAGATCATGTTGTCATCTTTTTTACTCCTTGACCTCATGCATACCATATATCTCCATCTATATGAGTGAATTTGAGCCATAGGTATTCTACCATTTTAATGTGCTTGAGAAAATTATCACCCATGCATTTGATCTTAGGATCCACTAACCTTTTAACTCATTAATTGTATTTAGATTTTCTTTGTAAATGGATCATACACCATCAATCTTTTCAATCCTACTAGCCTTGTCAATCATTGCATACCATTAGATCTCTTATTAGGTACTTGATATCTTGACACTTTTCATCAATATGTTTATGCTAATTTTTTTACTCAATGATCATCATTGATCTTTGATCCATTATCAAATGTGCTCCATTATATCTTTGGGACCCACTGATACTATCCTCACCCATACACCATTAGATTTGATTCAATATTCCATGATGTTGACATCTATTATCTTCATGTTTAACCTTAGAATATTTGAATCCAAATGAATATTTTACAAGGCTTAAAATTGACATCTATGCACATGTCTCATTCTACTTCTTTAACTTTAAATGTTTGTAGCTTGAGATAGATAACTCATCAAGTCATTAAATTTACAAAGAATGTTCAAGGAATGAATAAATTTATGTTCATGCAATATTTTAGCTTGAGATGTTTCCTAAGAATACTTATCAAATGCATAATCAAGATGACCAGTCTATTTTTTTATGATATTTGATGATAGTCTATTCTATCTTCTTCACTTTCTCAAGTCATTTGATCATTTGGTCAATCAATATTTCTACTAAATTGATCTATCTAGGTATAATATTTCTGTGCGACAATTTTTTCCAATATATTTGGTGACTTAATTGGGAATCATACCTACTATGCTTGATAAACCAGACCATTTATCCCAGCTAGTCCATTGGGCATGGATTAAGGCTTCCCACTAGATAAATCCTCACTTGCAGCAACAAGGACCAAAATAAACAAAATAAAGTACTTGAAGCACTTATTTAAGGGAAACAATAGAACATAAAGTAAATGTGCACAAATAAATTAGAGGAAAGCATAAAATATACCTACTCTAAACTAACCAACCAGAATAAAATTTATACAAAACCATTTACTAGTTGTAAAAAATAGCTACCCTTTCTTACTAACATGATATGCTTTATATTCTTGAGGGAAGCCAACCAAATATGGATAAGGAGAAAATATTTAACATATTGGTGATAAAATTATCCAATAATAATAACAAAAATAAACTTACCTACCCAATGTGATTAATTGAACACACAAGCATCTTAGAGTGGACAAACAATCTGATTTAGCTCTTTTTGATGCTTAACTTTGTGATTTGAATTGAGCACAACAAGTGATGGTTCTTCCCTGTCATCTTGTAAGTGAGCTAGTTACCTAATAATACATCCTATTATCAACACAAAAATTGACAAATCATATTTTAACATACTCCTACACTTTTTTGCTCCATCAATATGTTCTTTAAGCACAATCAGATCATAGTCTCCTTAGAGAGGAACATAACATGATCCCAAGATTTCAAATAAGTCCTCCAAATCCATTTTACTTAATAGTGTATAAAATATGATATTGAGTTGATTATAATCTTCTTCTTGAATCACATGCTTATATTGAAAGCTTTATTTACCTTCAAGGTCTTCTTTCATCACATAAAGTGGTAGCTAATCAAACTATATCACTTGAGCTATCTTTCTCACTAACCTCACTCAAAATTTCATATTTTTTTCAACTACATATGAGGATTCATTTGACCAAACAAGGTCCAAAAAGACACATTTGTCTTGATCAAGGTTAGATTTACCTTCCTCCATCTCTAATTCATCAAGGCTATCTTCATTTGGTAACTCATCCTAAAGTGAACCAACCTCTAGTTCCTAGTTCTAATCCTCTTTTTCATCTATATAGAATGGACCTTCAATAGTCCATTCAAGGTATTCTATATTTTCAACTTGAGGATTATCCTAATTAGGATATAGTTCATTAATGTTAAAGCCATTCCAAGAAGTTTGGTTCAAACCTAATTCTTCCCCTTCTGAATGAAATGGGATACCTATTATGATCTCCTCATCATAGACACTTGCATTGTCCTCTTCAGGTTCACCTATGACTCCAAGCTCCTCCTTTATCCTTTGTAAAATATGCTCTTTATCCAAGAGGGAGATGGTGGGAAGGTGAATAATATCACCTTTCTTGAAATTTATGAGACTATCCTTCCATTTAAGGACTTTGAATGGTCTCTTTAGTGGCTCTTGAACTAGTGTTTGAACTAATTTTACTAGCACCTCTTCCTTCTAGAAACCTTGAGGGTAATGTGTAATAAATAGCTACATCTTCTTGATTTTGACTCTCTTCCTCTTTTCTCATCTTCAGATATAACTCTTTGATTTTCTTATCAATATTATCTTGGAATAACTTATATTAAAGGTGGTTGGGGGTTTCAAGAAGATAAAGAGCATGAGAGGGCTGGTATGAGATATAAAAGGATTCTTGAGGGAGATAAGTGACATCTTGGGACTCAAAAATAAGATTTTCCATAATATTCCCCTTATACCTTTTAAGGCTCTCTTGGATTCAATTCCAAGAAGGGAAAGTCTGAGGAACACATGAATATCTTGGAACACTCAAAGGGTCACATGGAGTGGTCTTTTAGGGAATAATGGGTGGTATATATGAGGGTTAAGGTAGTGTATATGAAGACACATGAGGTTTATGGAGTTAGAATTGTTGTTCTTCAAGGCCTCTTAGTTTATCCTTGATGATTTTAATGTAACCACTTACATCCATCATCTCACTTAAGAGGTTTTTCCAATTTACTCCCATATGTGCCCATTCTTCCTTCATTAGTTGTAATGCATTTATCATGTTATGAACGATATGATTAGGTATATATTAACCATATCCCCTTTGTGTATTATGTTTTATCATGTACCTTTGATCTCCTAAGAGCATTTGCTTCTAACTTGAAATGGATTAGTTTGGGGAATAACTAGGGACATCTTGAGCCTAAGAAGGTTGATGCACTAAATTGAGAAATACTTGGGGAGAAGCCATAAACATTTATAATATGATATGAATGTTGTTTAGGCATAGAATAAGCATATTGATTAAAAGAGTGATGATACATAACAAATAATGATGACTAGGCACTTGGGCTATTTAAACTCACTGATAGATGCTTGGAGTCATCATATATGTTTAAACACTTACCTCCAAAGGATAATTGAATGAAGAGAACACCAAAAAATTTCACCAGTGAATAATGTAGTAAGTCCCACTGAGTGTGCTAGAAAATATTATTACATTAATCTCCACCCTCAGAGAGATTTCTTTTGACTCCCCTTGACTATGTCATACTATGAGAACAACCCCAAGCTATGGTTCACTTATGGTGGGGTTGGACCTTAGCATAAGTTTGGCTTCCTTCTGATGAATCACCTTCACTAATGTTTCCCTATGGAAAATGGTTAGAAAGGGAAAAAGGCTCTTAAGAAGGCTAAAAGGTGATGAACCATATAAAAATGGGAAACTCCCATAATCTTTAACCCACACTAGCTCTTTAGAAGTTAATGTTAGCTCACATAACCTCATAATCTAGCTCATTGCATAAGTGTTTCATGGACTAGGTTCAGGTAGAACACTAATCTAGACTTAAGAACAAATTTAAAACACTTTAGAATAGGTAAGGAAGGATTAAAATTGATATGGAAGAATCTCCTTCACAAGGCCATCATGCACAACTCACTCAACACTTATTCAAGGCAAGAGATATGTAAAAAAGTATTGTATTACATCTAGAGATAGTTATTACAAATTTTTGATAGGGTTTAGCCTAATTAAGAGGAGAATATCTTAAAATATCTCAAAGAGTCCCTTGATACTCCCAAACATGAGCCCTTTTTACAAATTAGAAAGAATGGGAAATATAAAGAAATGAAGAAGAGAGAAGAGGGAACATGTTAAGCAAAAAAATTAAATGAGTTGCCACCACCTTTTCATTAAATCAATACCAGTTATCTATTAACAAGTAATATTTATTTTGTCCCAATGGCCTCCAAATCATTTCATTGATTGAGCAACACACTAGAGGATAAGAGTTTACTAAAGGTGGTGAGTCATCATCTTATTTATGAAGAGAACCCTTAGGCACCCTAAAAATATATTAAATGTTCTAGCTAGTTTCTTCAACTACTAGATCTCCACTTTGGGACTCTACATCATCTTCAAATTGAATTGTTTGTAAAAACAAAATCTTCATATAGATGGATCTCACAGAGTTATGCCATGTCTACTTGAGCAATAGTAAGTACCTATTTTTCAAGGCTATGACTATATTATAAAATAAAACACTCCTTCATAATCACATATCTACCTCATTTAAGTATCTAAACATAGGTCTACTATAAATGAAAAACAATCTCATTTATTAGTTTTCATATATCCATAATTATAATGGAGATACACAAGTTATTTGATCTCATTTAAACAACTATCTTCCCATCTTTGATATCTATATTAGCCCCTAAAAGACCTATTTTTTTCCTTTGAACATTTATGGAAACTAAAAACTTATTGTATGCATAGATCTTCTTTAAATAGTAATGATCATAGTTGAACAATATTTCTACAACCCTAAAAGATGGGATCGATAAGTTTTAAATATTTGAACCATAGGTTGAGACTAAACTTTAATGGTGACGGAACTTCAACATTGACAATCCTAACTATATCACTAGGTCTTATGATTAAAAATGCTTGATTGTGTTATATCAGTGGCATATGCCCTTTGAAACATTACACTAGTTTGACCTATGTCACATGTTTGACCTCTACTCAAAGCATCATGTATTTAACTTTTAATATTGACCATAAATCTTGATTCAAGCCTTCTCAAATTGTGCCATCTATTATCTCTTCATTCATCCTCAAGATCCTACTATCAATTTTTTGACTCCTTCACCTCATGTGTACCTTATATCTCCCTTTGTATGAATGAACATGAGCCATATATCTTTTACCAATTTAACATGTTTAAAACACTTGTCACCAATGCATTAAATATTATGATCCACTAACCTTTTTAACCATTTCTTATTGTCAAATCTAATTTATATGATGGATTTCTCACTATAGATCTATTTGGGTCCATTAGCCTTATCAGTCACCATGCATCATTAGATCTCTAATCAATTACTTGAGATCTTGACACTTGACATCAATGTGTTTATGCTCACTTTTTGACTTGATGCTCACCATTAATCTTAGATGCATGATCAAATGTGCTCTATTATATCTTTGGGACCCACTGACATTGTCCTCACTCACACACCATTAAATTTGATTTGAGTTTTTATTATCTTAACATTTGTCAGCTTCATATTTAACCTTAAAACATTTGAATCCAAATGAATATTTTATGAGGCTTAAACTTGACATCTACAAGCATGTCTCATTCTACTTGTTTAACTTTGAATTCTTGTAACTTGAGATAGAAAACTCATCAAGTCATGAAATTTACAAAGAATGTTCAAGGCATGAATAAATTTATGTCCATGCCATATTTTGGCTTGAGAGGTTTCATGAACATACTTATAAAATGCATAATTGAGATGAATAGTCTATCTTTATATGATGTTTTATGATGGTATGGTCTATATTCTTCACTTTCTCAAGTCATTTAATCATTTTTTCAATTAGGAACTTTGATCAGTTGATCTATCTAGGTATATGATTTGTACATGGGCCATATTTGGCCACTAGGTCTAAAAGTCATGTATTTATATTGTTGTGTAGCTTGTGTGGATAATAAAATATGCTTAGGCTGACCTAAGGAGGGTTTAAATTTTGAAAATATATCCATTCAAAAAAGTTATGACAAAAGACATTAGTGCCATGTCAGGGAAACTAACGCCATGTAGCTCTAGTGTCCTTAATGTGGTGTTAATGTACAACTAGAAAGTTGTTGGAAATGACAGGACATGATCTAGGAATAAAGGTTTGAGACTATTTTTTAGTTTATTAGAGATGTATATGGTCTACATAAAGGCTATAAAATTATGATAAAAGGATATAGGATATGTCTAGGGCTAAGTTATAAATAGGTTGTATCAAGTAACACTCTTAGCACTAAAATACCACTTCTAGGTAATTACATTTGTCACCCCTTTATGATATAAATGTAATAAAGAAAAATGATTAGTATAAAGGAAAAATAAGCATACCTATACTTACCTAGGAAGTGAATCCCATGTAGCTAAGTCTTAGTATGTGGAGCTAGGTCTACATATGTGATTCATGATCCAAAGTATGGCCTACAATGAAATGTGCATAAATTAGTCCTTCCTTAAGAGATATCAAAAGAAAAAGACTATGTTGAATAAATAATTAATTGAGTAAATTTGAGTAAAGATATGAGAAAGAGGAAAGGAATGAATACACCTCATTAGGTATGTGAACCAATGCATGAACCTAATGACAACTTGTGTGTGTGCATGTATATAGTGATAAAATAATTGAATAAAATGGATTAAATTGATAAATTATTCAATCCTCATATGTAGGCGACTCAAGAACTCAATCCATTTTTTACTCCATCATTAACCACCCATGCTTGGTGGATCATAATCTATGAATAACTTGGATTAGAATGAAAGTGTGTCTAACCCTCTCATGTGGGTGGTTCAAGAACTCAAGTAGGATATGAATCCATCATTACATACCCATGTGTAGTAGATGTATCCAATATTGAACTATGAAAAGTGATGAAAATATATAATTAGTTATATCTAACTATATATGTCATCTCTACAACCACTCAAGTACATTAGGTGGCTCTCAGCCACTTGGATATGCCAATCACTATAGATGGAGTAAGGCATAAAACTAGTGACAACCTAGAATATGATGTCAAGTATATACAATGTAGAGAATGACATGGATTTTGATATTCCATCTAATCAAACTATGTGTAAATGATCATATGTAAATAATGTGCCATGCACATGCTCCCAATATGATATTTGAGTATATGGATTCTGGACTAAGTTATAATAATTGTATGTGTGTATCTAAATTAAATATGGGGATGATAGAGATGTGCATGATGCTCCTAATATGATCAATTGTTATGAATTTCAATTGAATTAGAATGAATCTAATAAAAATTTGAGCATAACTATTAAACTTATAGTTACATCTATGAAAACCTATACTAAATTTGGTGTACTATTCTGGCTAATATAAACTGCCCTAAAATTAGGGATACTAGACAATAGTGTCATCTATTGGATAATAGTTCTAAAAGGTGTTAGTTTCTCTATGTAGGCACTATTGACCATTTTGATTAAAAATTAAAATGATTCAACCCCTATAGTCCAAAGCTTGATATAGGGGTCTATTATAATATCATAAGGTATGCCATGGTTCATTTGATGTAATTTAATGTCTTATGAGCCTTGGTCATAGTCAAATTTAGTCCTTATATCATTTTGAGTCACTATATGGGTCATTAAATGAAGTGGTATGGTTTTATTAGGTAGACAAGTGTTCTAAACTCCTTATCAATTTCCCTCATGTCATTTCCTATCATATTCCTTATCAAGAATGTTAGGACTAATAGAAACTTGTAGGTGTTAATTGAAAATTAAGAAAACAAGTAAAAAAGAGGGAGTTTTAGAGGTTGTATGGCATATTGTAAAGAATGGCATGTAGGAGAATATTATGTAATGACATTTCAACTTTCATGACTCCATTTCCATGTTTTATCTACTTTGTAAGTGCTAAAAATGGACTAAAACCATTCTATCTCTTCTTCACTCCAATAGGCAAGCAAAAATAATTAATAGGTCTTTAGATGGTATGGATAGTAGGAGGACTTCTAGGTCAAATTATCTTAGTGGTGGATAGTAAACTTGGCCTGATTTATTTTCATGTTTGGAGTTAGAAGAATTATTACCTATAATTTATGAACCATCATTAACAAGTTGGCTATTCATTTTTGCTTATTTTTTCCTACATCCTAAAATTTTTGCCTATGTTTCAGATGTGAAATTACTTCTAAAATGTTTCCATATTTGCTTTCATGTTTCAAGCTATTTTGATGAGTTCAAACCTCTTAGGTTTCATGTGGAGTATGCTAGTGATATTACAGTTAGATTTCATCAATTATAAAAAGGTTTATTTCTCTAAAATGGCTTCAAATAAATGTGATATGATGTTTCAATCATATTATATGTCATGGAAATCACCTCCTTTCTACGTTTAATCTCACACCTATATCATTCATGGAGTTGAATTCAAGAATGCCTCACACAATTAACTTCCTATAGGTTTAATCTGTAGTCATAGTGTATGAAGGCTTTGATCACATTCATGGAGGTGTAATAAATTTTCTAAGGAGCTTAAGCACGTTATTACAGCATGAAAAATCAAGCCAAGCATTAGGATATGCTCTCAAGTGATGTATGCAAATTGTGATGACCAATACCTCTACACACCTAATCATACTCCATTAATATGCACCTATAGGTGCTCTTAGAAGAATGTCACATTGAAATGGGGTGTGGAAATATGTTTGAAGCATATTAGGGTTGTAAGCATCCACTTGAACACCTTTGATAAGGTTGGTCACTAGTTCCATGACCATACATTATATAAACACATTATCTCAGCTGCATTGCCTATATATTTCAATGTTCACCTACATGTGGCTTACATAGAGGTCTAAAGGTGTGATGTAAAGATGTTCAAACATGTTTTGAGACTTATATGGGTTTTGAGAGGTTTTAAAATACCATGAATATCATTTTTGAAACATACAATGGTAGGTAGATATAAGGAATTACGTTCATATGAAGGAATTGAGTTTCAAGGACAAGTTCCCTAAAATCTCTAAAACTGATCCTTTAACACTTATGGTGATGACATAAAACAATGTTGCAGGGAATATTGAGATGTCCAAGTGCATATATATTATATAATTCGTGTTGGGGTACAAATTGAAAAATAAATTAAGTAATTTGACCAATGGGGTTTCATGAAAAGGAGGTGTTAAAGTCATGAATTTGTTCATTGTACTTTGGTAGTGATTTCTACAGGATTTTGAGTTTCTAAATAGCCTTACACACTAAGATGGAAATACAATAGCATATTACCATGACTAGTGTTTTGATTAGAGTGAAGGGAATATTAATTATTAAAATTTTATCAAAAAGGGTTGAATATCTAGGTATGAAACTCCATCAATACCTATAGGTGTATCTTTTTCTCAAAAAGGCCACCTATAGTTTACCTACAAGTACCTATAATCTCATGAGTCAAACCATGGTGATTTAACCTGTAAATATGAGAACCTATTAATAAAAATGGATTAATAACTCCAAATTAATCCTAGAACATATGAAATAGGTCCCAAATTGTCAAAATGAACCTACAAGATTCCTTTTTGATATAAGAAGGGTCAACTACAGTTGATAGTATTTGATAGTGTTTTGACGTAGGGTTGTCTTAGTGATTAACCTAGAACATAGGTGAGGAGAGGTGAGATAAATTACTATTGGAGGATATTTATTAATCTAAATAAGTCTCTAGGAATTTCCTATAATAAATAAGATCAAATATATATACCTACATGCATAGTATACCATATTCATAGTCAACCTATAGACTAGACTAGTTAAGAGAAGAGGTATGCAATAGGGAAGTTGGAAAAGTCTAAATTTATTAAAAAAAATTGGAAAGGAATATAAAGTGTAAGGATAATGTCATGAGTCTCTTAATGTATGAAAAAAATTTAGATAAAATCTTTAATAATGCAACTTACAGTTTATACTCAAGACCCTATGCATAGTCAACATTCTTTACATGTATGTCTTAGGATTTTAAACATTTGAAGGTGCTAAAGACATGGTAAAACCTTGGGAATTGGTAAAAAAACATCCCCATTACTTATATAATCCCCTCATATGTTTAATTTTGATGATATTATAGGGGAATTTACCTCTATTTTGTCTCATACAAAGGGCACTCCCCAAGGGTACAAACCTGGAGGTTTTAGAGAAATAGGATGACAAGGTGAGCTAGGGGTTGGTGATACTTTAGAGAAATATGTTTAGATTTGTGTCACATATGAACCAACATGAAAAATTAGGCATAGGGGATAGAAACCAATCAAGGTGGTCCAAACATACAGACATACCTATTCAGTCTTGATTAGGCCTAGTGCCTAATAGGGTCCAAATTTCACGTATAGCATTATATGGACATTATAATTCATTAAAAAATGTTTATAGGGATATATAAAGTGTTTTCTAGATATTTTAATATAAATAAAACCATAGGGAACCCAATTATTGGCATAAAACCTTCACAGGGTATGTAGAATGGAGAGGGCAACTTTGAGAGCTCACACTTACTTGGACACTTTGTATGGGAGTTTGAAAATTTTATGAATGATGGAAACCCTAAACATTGTTTTTTTGGATATTTTTTGCAATTCCAATGTCAGACAAGTATGAACAATCTTTAGAGGGAAAAATTACTCTAAACCCTCTAAAACCCTTGGTAGTGACCCGATTAGGAAAATAAAGGAGAAGGGAAAACTATATGAACTATAATGGCTTGGGATACAATTTTAGGTTATAGAGGACTTTCTATAGTTCCTCCCTATCAACTTGAGTTGTACCCTACCTATATAGATAACATGGAAAATGTATTTTCTTGACTATTTTTGGTGTTGTGTATGTATAGAAGGGTTCCAAGAGATTAAAATCACTTTGGGGGATATTTTTTGACATAAAATAACCCAAAATATTCATTTAATGCTTTATATAATCTCACAAGTGACTCTACAAGTGCCTTTATCTTATCCAGTCCAAACTGGCATAGTGAACAGGTAACTGAGAAGGTAAAAACTCTAAGTGGGAGGATTTTATGGTCAACCTAAGGAATATAAGTATATTATGGATCTTTAAAAGTTTCATACACTCATATGTATGGAATGGTTTGGAAAAATTAAGGAAAATTTGGTGCCAAGTGTGCAAGGTGAGTGAAAGAAGAGTTATTTAGACTGAAGGTAGTGATAAATCATGTCTAAAAGAATCTTAATGATTATGGATGCAAAAACTAAATTTTGGAGCATGTATAAAATCCATCCCTCTAATTTAAACACATCTATCCTTATTATATTTTTGGATACTCTAAGAAGGCCAAACTATGAAGGTAATTTTCTGAGAAAACAACTAGAGAGTTCTATGACACATTTTAGGAGTTTCATTTTTTAAGGTATATTTGTCCTATGATACATTTCATGGTATGTTTCATATTATTATTTACTGCATTCTTAACTATTTTTCTTAGCTTGAAATATGTCTTAGTGACTCTTGGACTTATTTCCTCTCACTTCTCTCTCAAATTCTATTAGTAGTAGCCATTTTGGCCCTTGTAGACTAATAACACACCATGTATGGTGAAACCCTATTGGAATTACATTTTATTTTTCCTTTTACAATACATAAAATTATATTTTTGAATTCATGAACATTTTCATAAGTTTTCAAAGTGATATATGTTATGCTAAGTGATAATATTCTATCCTTACTTCTCCTTATCCTCTCATGTTTATGCAAAAGTTTCTATTCTAACAGGTATTATAGAGTGTAACTAATGTGTTAGGATAATTTAAAGTGTAAAATTATTATAAGAGTGTATAATTTTCCCTTTGGTTCACTTACCTTGTTTTGTCTTGTGCATATCACCTTTATATTGAAATAGTTATGTTAGAATATTTTAAGACTTTGAAGCTAGTTTGTAGGTCTTGTTTGTTAGTGAAAGAAGTATGATGGTCATGTGTAAATCATTATATTTTATCACCCCATTATATTCTTTTATTTTCATTATGACTTATATCTAGTTTATGACAAGTAACTATTTAAGTAGGTGATAAGCATTTCAAGGTATATTCATGGAGCTAGCCCTTAAACCTAGAGGTTTACTTCTATTATAGGTAAACCCACATACCTATGAGTATTACCATGTTTCCAAAATATGGAGGAGGATTTAACACCATAATCTAGGGTGAAATATTTGGTGACAATTGCTTTGGAAGGCTTGGTGGGACCCATTATCCTCAAGATAACTTATCAAGGTGAATGCTAGTCTTGACAACATCAGCTAAAAATTGGTGTGCTACTGAGTATTTAATGACTCCATTAAAGGTAACATTTAGTTCATGGACATTATTTTTTCATAAATTTTTTCTCATATTTCATGGTCCTTAATAGGTCATCATCTACTATATTTTTATCAATCTACTTGTTCAGCCTGAACTTCCTCTTAAATTTCAATACCCTCATCCTAATCTACCTTTTGAAGAGCAAGAATATTTTGATAACTAAGAAAGTGAAGATATTTAATAAATTTAATATCTTTAAGAAAACATGGATAGGTAACATGCCTTTCCTACATTTAATACTAAAAATCCAATTCACCTTGATGCCTATGATGACATTCCTCCTAATGCTACAAAGAGTGTGCCTACATTCAATTGTGAAAGTCATGTTACACTTAGTGAACACATCAAAGATATCTCTAATTTTTTTTAGCTTCCATAATTTCACTAAGGTAAAAATTTCCATTAAACTCCTTTCCATATCCCTTAAAGGTAAATATCTTGATTGGTATAGGGCTTTTCCTGGTATATGTATCACATCATGGGATGACTTTGGAGTGTTTCTAACTTCAAGGTTTGAAGATGAAAGTGACCATACCTCTCTTATAAATTATCTCAATGTGGTCAAAATAATTACCAAGGAAATAATGTATGACTTCAATGAGATGTTTCAAAATACTTAGTATAGATTGCCTCCTCCCATGAGACCACTCACTAGCTTTGTGTTCCCCACATACTTGAGAGCCATTGGTACTGATATTATTATCATGCTTCAATACATAGCTGGTTTCACTCTTCCTAAAGACTATGAAATTGAAATTATATATGAGAATGGAATCATTAAAATAGAGAATTTTCCTCCTAAGGTTTGTATGCCTCTACTTCCTAATACTCCTACTAATACTCGAAACATTTCTCTAATTCCTAATGCTAACACCAAGCCTAGAGCTATTCCTAAGAAGGAAGATGATGCCATGGATCCATATGCATAAATTTAAAATATAAGAGCTTATCTTAGAAAAAAAAGTTCTCATAAAAATACATATCCCTATTAGAAAAAATATGGTTAATAATATGGAAGAGGAAGAGGTCAAGGGCAACCTAACTTCAACAGGCCTACCAATGTGTATAATCCCAATTCCACAACTAAGGCAAGAGAGATGGTATCGATGCATAAAAACATGATGAAAGGATAATATTGGAAATAAGGACAATTCATGTATGAAAATTAGGGTTGATATAAATCTCTAGTTTCTCAAGGATGACTCACTCCTCTCTTATAAGATGAACATGAAGTCATGATGCAAGAAAATGAGGATTGGTAGCCTCAAGGAGCAAGCTTCACCAACTTCTTGGTGGAAGAAACTTTTTTTCTTAATAAATTAAATTATATTTTAGAAAACAAAATATCCAAGAGGAAATATTTAGGAGGTGATAATAACATGCCTACAAGTTCATCTAATCCTCCTACAAGGCAACAAGGCATGGCAGACCCTAATGCTCCTACATCTCCTCCAAATAAAAATGTGGTAAGGTCTACTAAAGGTACCTCAATTCCTCAAGTTTTAAAAACTCATTTACCTCCAAATAATTAATATAAGGTGATTAATACTACCCTAAACATATTATATTCTTTTAAAAGTGCCAAAGCAATCATTTCACTTTGGGATGTCCTCCATATACTTGGCCAAAAAGAGCTCTTAAAAAATTAATTGTAAATTATTACTAATATCCCTTCACCTTCAAGTCAAATTCATGGTAATTTTTTTATTAAAAATATCCCTAACACCATTTTTAACCATATACTAAAGTTAAGAAGCCTCCACCTTTCTACCTCACTCTCATAGTGGGTGACAAACTAGTACACAATTGCATAGTTGATATTGGTGCTTTTACATCAGTCATGCCCAAGATTTTAGATGATAAGTTTGGATTAAAATATTAAACTAATAGAAAATTATTTATTCATATAGATGGTAAATTTACTAAAATAATAGGTTTGATCAAAAATTTGAAGGTTTTATTGCATGATTATCCTAGTTTTCCCATCCTTCAAGACATTATTATTGTTGACCTTCCTTCTTATTTTTCAATCTATCTTTCAAGAGAATTTATAGATAATATAGGTGGCTATCTCTTAGCTGATTGGTCATTCTTGGCCTTTAAGACAAGGTATAAAACCAAACTAACCATAATAAATTAGCCTCTTGTAAGGTTTTACATTCATCCCTACATTGAAAAAAGGCATTACTTCAATTGTGTGATCAATGAGAGGGAATAATCTAATGTGGATGATTATGCTTATTCCAAGCTTGAAGTCATAGATAACCTATTTTTAGATTAATATGGTGTATATTCTTATGATCATGATCCTTATGCATACTTTGAGAAAACTAATGTTTGTGCTTATATCATGCATGAAGATCCATTTGAAGGATATGAGGTAAGTGTCAAACATTATTTATCACAAGATATTGAAGGTAACTACATGATTCATGAGTATGATGGTGATAGGTTAAATAAAATATTTGAGCACCATAGTGGAAATAATGATGTCTTTCTACCTACTATTGATGAAGCTACCTTTGATGATAATACTCATGAATAAGAGGAGGATGGCTTATGTCAAAGGTTCAATGCCATATGTAAATATTTTCATAAATTAATTGATGCTACTTCCCCTTATAAGAGGTCTATATTTGATGTGTTTGATAATTATTATAAAAAAAATTATGTTGAGTGCCTCACTAAGTATGAAATACAGTGTCATTTTGTGAATGAGGATGAAATATGACAAAGGTTCAATGCCATATGCAAAAAATTTGACAAGTTGGGTAAGACTCATTTTTATACAAGAGATTATATATTTTATTTCAAGATTTATAATGATACTAATAAGTAATTTTTTGAGTGTTCCATCAAGCTTAATAATGAATGCCATTCTTCCAATCAAGAGTCTACAGTCATGAAAGATCTTGATGAAGATATTGCCCAAGAAATTATAAACATCGAGAATGAGGTCAAGGTAGATTTGGTTGTGTTTCAAGGATAGTAAAAATATATATCTAGTGTTGAGCCACATTCAAAGGTATTGGAACATAAAGAGGAAATACTTGAGGATTCCATGTATCAAGTACATCATGCATAAGAGGATAACAAAGATGAGTCAACTATCATACATTCTTATTTATAATTTGAGGAAGCCATATCATATGTGATAAAGATCAATAAACTTGAATATATAATTAAGGATATTAGAGAGAAAGTAATATAATTCATGAATTCTCCAAATAGTTCAATTTTAAGTCTAAGAAGGAATAAAGGTGATAGGCTTCTTGAACATTCACAAATGCAAGTGGTTGACGATGGGCTTGATTCTCATGATAGACTACCTTCATGGAGTGAAAAAAATGCAAGATGAACCATATCTGACCATATTTTAAGTATGGTAATATTATTTCCACCTCAAGAGTGAGTTTTTTTAAATAGTATATTAGGTGTGTGTGTGTCTTTCTTTTAGTTGTGTTATGTTCAAGAAGTGTTATAGTTGAACACATGTGTGTTTCCTTTGGTGTGTCTTATTTTATGTCTCTTTTATTTGTTGTTTAGTTTGGTGTCAAAGGAAATTTATGTTTCAAACTAATGTACATGTGACTTCATGGCCTAATGTATAATATTAGGCAATTGGTCTTGGTATAGCAATCATACCACCCTTAGGAAATCACCAAGAATGTTGACCATTTTGACCACAAGTCAAAATGAGTCAACCCTCTATATTCCATAACTTTATATATGGGTCTCTTATAATGACATAGTGTGTTTCATTGTTTATTTTATGGAAATTAATGTCTTATGAGCCTTGCTCATAGTCTAATTTAGTCTTTATACCATTTTAAGTGACTTAGGGGTCTTATATAGGTCATTAAATGAAGTGGTATGATTTTATTAGGTAAAAAATTGTTATAAACTCATTATCAACATCCCTCATGAATTCCCTATCATATTCCTAGTTATTAATGTTAATACTAACACAAAATTATAGGTGTTAACTAAAAATCAAGAAAACAAGTGAAAAAGGAGTTTCAAAGGTTGTACAACCTATGGGAAAGAATGGCATTTGGTAAAAGATTATGTAGTGAGCCTTTAGCTTATATGACTCCATATACATTATTTATCTACTTTATAAGGGCCAAAAAGGGACTAAAACCATTCTATCTCTCTATCACTCCATTAGGCAAGTAAAAATGGTCAACATGTGTTTGGATGGTATGACTAGTGGGAGAAATTCAAGGTAAAATTTTGTTGGTGGTGGATAATAAACTTGGACTAATTAATTTTAATTTTTTTATTTGGAATAATGGTTGCCTATACTTTGTGAACCATCCTTAACAAGTTGATTGTACATTTTTACTTATTGTTTCCCACACCCTATAGGTTATACAACTATTTGAGCATGTCCATATAATCTATCTAATGAAATGGATTCCTAAGGAATTAAAATTCCTTCTCACATGTTTCCACATTTGTTTTTATTTTTGGGAGTGTTTTGATGAGTTCAAACCTCTTAGGTTGTATGTGGAGTATGCTAGTGAGGTTACAGTCTGATTTCATCAATTTTATAAGGTCTCTTTCTATGCAATAGATTCAAATAAATGTGATATGATGTTAAAATAGTATTACATGTCATGAAGATATCCTTATTTCTACATTTAGTCTTAGACCTATATCATTCATGGAGGTATAGTCAAGAATGCTTCACATAATCACTTTCCTATAGGTTCCATATGTAGTCATGGTGTATGAAGGATTTGATAAGGTTCATGGAGGTGTAATAAAGTTAATAAGCAGGTTATCATGTTATTTTATCATTAAAAATCAAACCAATCATGAATATATGCTCTCAAGTGATGTATACAAAATGTGATGACTAATACCTCTACACACATAGTCATGCTCCATTAATATGCACCTATAGGTGCTTTTAAAAGAATATCACATTGAAATTGGATGTGTAAACATATTTGAAGCATATCATGGTTTTAATAATTTATTTGAACACCTTTGAGAAGGTTTGGAACTAGTTTCAAGCCCATACACTATACAAATTGGTTATCTCAAACTCACTACCTATATACTGTAATGTCCACCCATAGGTGGCTTACATAGAGGTTTGAAGGTGTGATACAAATATGCTTTGATACATCGAATAGGTTTGAAACTTTTTAAAATATAATTAATATAATTTTTTAAACATTAATAGGCAAATATATATAATTAATTATGTGCATATGAAGGAATTTAGTTTTAGGGACAACTTCCTTAAAAGCTATAAAATAGAGCACTGAGCACTTTTGGTGATGACACACAATAGTGTTACAGGGAATATTCAGGAGCCCAAGTGCATATATATTATATCATTAATTTATGAGTGAAAATTTAAAAATAAATTAAGTAAATTGACCAATGGCATTTCATGAAAAGGAGGTGTCAAATTCATGTATTTGTTCACTACACTTTGGTAGTGCATTCTAAAGGATTTTGAGTTTCCAACTAGCATTACACCCTAAGATGGAAATACAAGATCATATTACCATAATTAGTGTTCTAATTGGAGTGAAAGGAATTTTAATGATTAAAAGGTTATCAATAAGGGTTGAAGATTTGGTTATGAAAATCCATCAACACCGACAAGTGTATCTTTTGCACAAAAAGACCATCTACAACCTACTTACAAGTACCTAAAATCTCATGAGTCAAAACATGGTGGTTTGAGCTATAAATATAATAAAATATTTATGAAAATGGATTTATAAATCTATAAGAATCCTAGAACATGTGACATAGGTTCCAAATAGTCTAAATTCACCTACATGATTCTTTTTTGATGTAAAAAGGGTCAACTATAGTTGGTTGTATTTGATAGTGCTTTGAGTTAGGGTTGTCTTGGTGATTAAACTAGAATCACATGATGAGAGGTGAGATAAATTAATATGGGAGGATATTAATGACTCAAAATAAGTCTCTAGGAATTTCCTATAATATCTAAGATCAAATATACACCTACAAGCATAGTTGGAAAAGGCTTAAGTGATAAATGTTTTTGAAAAGGACTATAAATTATCATGATTATGTCATGAGACTCCTAATATATGTAAAAAATGTATATAAAATATTTAAAAATATAACCTAAAATCTATATTCAAGGCCCTGTGCACAGTCAACATTCTCCATATGTCTGTCTTTAGATTTTGAACATTTAAAGGTGATAAAGACATGGCCAGACCTTGAAAATTGGTAAATAATATCCCAATTATGTGGATAATCCCCTTTTATGTTCAATTTTGATTAGATAATAAGGTAAGTTACCTTTGTTTTATCTCAGATAGAAGGTACTCCACAGGGGTGAAAACCTACAAGTTTTAGAGAAAGAGGATGGCAAGGTGAGCTAGGGGCTGGTGAGACTTTTCATACTAATATTTATAGTTGTGTCACATATGTAACAAAATTAAAAACAAGGCACATAGGATATAAACCAATTAACATTGTCCATACCTTTAAACATACAGATAGACCTATTAGGTCTTGATTAGGCCTAGTGCCTAATAGGGTCCAAATTTCACTTATAGCTTTATATGGATATTATAATTCATTAAAACACGTTTTTATAGAAATATAAGGTGTTTTAAAAAAAATAATTCAAAATAAAACAAAAGGAAGCCACTTAGTGTCTTAAGACCTTAACAAGGTATGGATAATGGAGAGGAAATCTTGAGAATGAAACTTTGAGATCTCACACCTACTTGGACACCTTGCATGGGAGTATGAGGAGTTGTGGAATGATTAAGGAAGCCTTTAAAATTGTTTTTGTGGAATATTTTTGTAAATCCAATGTCAGACCTATATGAACAATCTTTAGAGGTAAAAAGTACTCTAAACCCTCTAAAACCCTTGGTAGTGACCTGATTGAGAAAATGAAGCATAACAGGCATCCAGATGAACTAGAATGTCTTGGGAGATGATTGGAGGTTTCATAGGAATATCTAGGGCTCCTTACCATCATCTTGAGTTATACCCAACCTATATATATAAGGTGGAAAATTATTTTTATTGACTATTATTGGTGTTGTGTAAGTAAATAAGGTTCTCAATAGATGAAAATCACATTGGGAGATATTTTTGGACTTAAAATAACCCACCATGTTCATTTAGTTCTTTAGATAATTTCATAATTCATTTTCAAGTGCCTTCATCTCAACTAGTCAAAACTAGCATAGTGAACAAGTAAGTAAGAAGGTGAAAATGCTAAGTGGGAGGAATTTTAAGGACTTGAGGAATATAAATCCATGAGGGATATTTAAAAGTTTTATACACTCCCATTTATGGAATGGTTTGGAAAAATGAAGGCAACTTTGGTGCCAAGTGTGCAAGGTGAGTGAAAGAGGAGTTATTTAGACTACAAGAAATGATAGCTCATGTTCAAAAGAATATTGATGATTAGGGATGTAACCAATGAATTTTGGATCATGTATAAAAATTAGATATCTCTATTAAATTATCACATCTATCCCTAGTCTATTGTGGGATGTTCCAAGAAGGCCAAATGATGAAGGCAGTTTTTTGAACAAGTAATTAAAGAGTTCTATACCACATTTTAGGAGTTTCATGTTTTGAGGAAATTTTTTCCTTTGAGACCTTGAATTTTATATTTAATATTCCCATATAATACATATATAACTCATTTTCTTAACTTGACACTTGTCTTAGTGACTTTCATAATTTTTTCTTCTCACTTATCTCTCATATTCTATAAGTAGTAGACATTTTGGCTCTTATAAACTAATACCACACCATGTATGGTGAATCCTTGCTAGAATGACACTGTATTTTTACTTTGAATAATAAATTAAAGTCTATTTTTTAGTTCATGAACATTTTTATGAGTGTGTACAGTGATTTATTATGATTCTAAGTGATAATCTTCTATCCTTGCATCTCCTTATCCTCTCATGTTTATGAAAGAGTTCTTATTCTAACAAGTCATATAGAGCGTGGCTAATGTGTTAAGACCCTTTTAAGTGTAAAATTTTTATAATAGTTTTAAATCTACCCTCTAGTTCACTACCTTGTGTTTTCTCATGCATATCACCTCTATATTGAAATACTTATGCTAGAATCTTTTAAGACAGTAAAGCTAGTTTATAGGTCTTGTTCCTTAGTGAAAGAAGTATGATGGTAATGTGGAAATAATTATGGTGTATCAACCCCTTAATTATTTTATTTTCATTCAAAATTATATCTCTTTTCCTAAAATTAACTAGTTAAGTAAGTGATAAGCATTTAAATGTATATTTAGGGAGCTAACCCTTAAACCTAGAGGTATGCTTCTATTATAGGTAAACCCACATACCTAGGAGTATTCTAATGTTTCCCAAATATGGAGGAGGATTGAATAAAATTATATAGGATGAAATATTTGGTGATAATAGGCACTAATGTCTATCTACTTTGAAATATAAGCCATTGAACTGCTTTCTGAGTCCCTATATTTTCTTGTTCTTTGCTTATGTCTAATTTTCTAAAATTAGGTCTATATACTAAAAAAATGTTATGTGAATCTAATGTAAGAGCATGATATCTATGAAAAACCCCTATGAATGATCCCTATTTTAGTGATATTTATTGACTTGTGAAAGAACTATCCTCAAAATTAATAACTCTGTAAATGTATTAGCTAGAGCATATATGATAATTATGTGATAATACAAGATAATGTACAAACATAACATCAAAATGTAAGATAATCTGAGCATAATAATATAATATAAGATATATGTTATGTATATAATTGAATAAGTGTGTCAATATATATGTAATCAGTGTGTATAAAAAAATCTAAGTAGCTACCTATGGGGGATGGGGAGGATGTCCATCATGACACCCAATGAATAAGGGTAGATGCATGAGGTCTCTCATGGAATCAAAAAAATGGTGTGTGTAACAAAAAAATATAAGTGTAATGTACATGATGAATATAATAAATCATACATACAAAACAAATGAGGGATAAAAAATAAGCCAAGGGGTCACAATACAAGGGATATTGGCGCATGTCACTAAATATGAGAAAATGAAACATACAAGGACATGTTCAAAAGCACACATACAAAAGTAAAAATAAATTTTGATTAGATCCACATAAAAGGATGTGTTTATATGTTCACATACATAATTATGAATGCACACACAAGGGACATGGAAACATGTCCAAGGCACACATGAATAAAAGTGGCATATAACAAAAGAACAATGGCATATTGAAATGCCTTAGAATAAAAGAAGCATAGAAAATATAGTCAAGTATAAAATAGGAAAGATAGAAATGAAATAATTCATGAATGTATTATAAATATGTTTAAGATATATGATATGGATGCTAAGTCTAAACTATTGATAGTTGATAAAAATTTGTCTATCAGTAACAATGATCAATATCAATATATAATAATGCTAAAACTAGAATGCATATAATGTAATTATAAAACCTCTCAATAGAAACTATGTATAATATGCCACCAAGAGGGTGGGTGTATCAAATTAATAATCTTGAATCAGTGTATATGCTCTAAATGGGTAGATGATAGTATGTTTGGATCAATGTAGTGGACTCAATTCTTGTACACAATCTACAAGCACTCGATAAGAAAAAGTGAAGCATGTATGTATGATAAAACCAAACTATGCTAATATGGGTAACATGTGTAGTGTCTAGAAAATATAAGAAATGTAAACATAACAATGCATTAAATCTATAATTTTTTTATTTTATCAGTAATATTTGAATTTTTTTATGTTTTGGTATGTTATATTGAATTTGTATTTTCTAGATATGATCTATGTACAAGAAAATGAAAATAAACTAGGTACAAGGAACAATAGATAATAAAGTATGTACAAGATGGTGGGAACCACACTAATAGATGAGTCTCATGGGTGACTCACTATCACTATGATTTATGTTAAATAATGGAATTATGGTTGTACATGTTATGTGAAAGGGAAATTGTGATCCCATAATCTACTGTAGTGATCATTTTATGTCTATATCTACCTATGTAGTGTTGATATGAATATGTGGCATTGATTGTGATGCCCTATTAGTTATAGGGGTCTTAGGAACCCATGTGGTAGAAGAAGTTGTAGGTGACATAGGTGCCCTATTCTAAAGACCCTAACAACCCAATAATATTGATCATAACATAATTTTAGTGGAATAAGGTCCTATAGAATATTTTATATATCTCTAACATAGGGGTCTCTCTAATAATGGTCTCCATGGGAGAGTATGTGTATATGTTGATACCATAGTATTAAACCTTATATACATTGGTGACTCTACTAAACTCTATGATGTATGAAAAGGAATTGTTCTCTAAGTTATAATTGATAACTATGTAATATCTGAAAATGGTGTTAGAATTATAATTAGTGATTATGTTATAAATACCTATGGTATGGGTAGAGGATACTCATATGTGAGACCCTAAAATCTGACCTCTTGATTTACATGTAAATATTTCAATCATATATGCACTATAGGTGGGATGCATCAGAGTTATTTTAACCATGGCCTACCCAAGAACATATCAAATATGCCTACACTAGGTACTACTAGGAACCAAGTGGCCAGATGTGCTGGTCTAACCTATAATGGTAGCACAATCTCCCCAAAAGAGCTTTAAATGTGACCACTAAAACCACTAATGACTATGTCTATGGGGATTATATCCTTCTTTGATTACCCCAACTACTTCAAAAGTGTCATAGTGCACATGATAATGCTTGACCCATTGTCAACCATAACACTATGGATAGGATGATGATCTATGTATGCTTGTATAAAGAGTGAATGTAAATATGTATCATCATAAACAATATCCAACTCTGAGAATGTGATGAGTGGTCTAGGTGTAATTGTATTATGTTATATATCAATAATATTGTGTAATGGGTGTGCCTCCTATGTAATGTTATGATATGAAACTGTAGGTGGATGTGCTTGATATGTATAGTGAACATGTGATATACTCCCTATCTTATTCATATCATGATTTTTAAATGGATCTAATAATATATAATGCTTTATTTTTTATATTTTGTACTTTTTGTGCATTTTTAGGTGTTTCCAAATAAATAATATTATCATTAATCAAATCTTATATATTATGCTTTAGGCTTATGTATCTATTTGTTATATGTCCTGCTAACCTATGATACTCATAAAATGCATTAGAATCATAGTTATTTGGAAGCATTTATGACATATAAACCTCTTTAATTATAGGTATAGATATGATATTTAATTATAAGAGTAACTATAAACCTATGTTGGTGACTCTAAACGTTGGTAAATATTCAATCTTGAGGTGTAGATAAAACTAATTGAGAGATGGCTCAAAAGCTGTGTTGACTATTTCCTTTTAATCACTCTAGTTCTCAGTTTCCCTTACCTTATATAGAGGCTAATTTGAACTCTTAAAATTTTATTATGAACCATTTATATACATGATTTTTCCCATTGATATAAGCTTAACATCTCTTTCTTTTATTATGTGGCACAAATCTATGAATGTAGGAAATTTGAACAAGATAGCTTCATGTAATTTTGGTAAAGTACTTTGTTTAAATATGTCCTAAAGCTCTCTATATTCCATGGGGATATTCAATTTGGATAATATAGTCTTGTATTTCAAGACATAATATGTGATAGATTCATTTTAATTTTGTTTCAAATTTGCCACTTCAGTGTATGATATCTTGTCATTGATATTGATGGAGAATTATGCTAAAAACATGTTGGACAAGGATTAAATATTATGATAGATTGATTTGGTAAATCATTAAATACATTATAGGGCATAATATTTAAGACTACATGGAATCGACTTCATGAGAAGCCAATTTTTAGACACTTAGTCCAAACATGCTATGTGAAAAACACTGAGATGACATTATGGGTCACCCTTTCCATCATATAATGTAAGCTTGGGTGACATGAAACTATATGTGATGTTACAAATGTGTATGTAAAATAATATTAAAATACAAGGCATGTGATATCCTAATGGCTCCCTTCTCAAGATGTAACTCCTGAGCCTTCAGAGTATGAATCTCTTGTATAAGGGATTATACATCTAGAGAAGAAGAACTAGCCAAAAGAGGTGTATTTGTCACTAAAGTTTGTTCAATTACCATTTTATGTTATGCTATATGATTTGAATCCAATATATGTGTAATAAAATTAGTATATGGGGGAGTTAAAGACTGACCATTGTTTGTTTTGTTCTTGATTTTTGATATGGCTTGTAGTATTTTTGCATTATCAAGGGGTTATTACCAAATTATATATTTGAATCCTCGTAATATATCATATTTATTTATAATCATGCCATCATTTTTAATTTGAGGGAGAATGTCCCAAATTTTATTATGTATATCATCTTGTTCATGATTGTATTATTCATATTAGGATTCATTATCATTGAAATCTAAATAATTAGGGTGTGAAGGATGCATAGAAGGAGTTATGATAGGTCCCTTATCCATGTTATAGGCTAAAATAGAAGGAATATTAATATTCTATATAATATTACCACCTAATCTAAAAAAAATTATTAATGAAAGAGAGATATATTTTTGAGATGTCATATATTAAAAAAATTGGAATAGAGCTGCTAAAATAAATCTAGAAATTTAAAGTAGCTAATGAAAATAGGAGAAACAAAGATATAAATCCTAAGAGTATATAGGGTTAAGGTTTATGAATTAGGGTTGGTTTTCTAAAACTTAAATTATTTTTAAATAAATGAAACCCTAATTTGATATTGATTGAAGGAACTAGGTTATGCCAAAAAATCAAAAGACAAGAAGTTTGTAACCCTAATTTAGTGCATAAACTTTTGAAGAAGGTAAACTAGGGTTTTAGGTAATATTCAAATTAATTCAAGTTCACCAAATATTTTAATATTTTGGGGTTTATATATATAAATCCTATGTTTTATTAAAGGGATGAGTAGTCTAAATTAGTGAAATAATATGCATAAAAATAGCTACTAATTTGTTACATATTTTGACTAGTTTTGACTTTCTAAAAATAGTAATGAATATGTGTAAATAAGGAACTATCTATAAAAATATTAATTGGAAGATCTAAGTGTTAAAAATAGGGATAAATATAGGTATGAGTGTCATAAATAGGATCTATGTGTTAGATTCTCTCATGGACAGTAGCACCACACTTGGACAGTAACACCACACTTAGATAGTAACACCATATGGTTCTAGTGTCTTGAAAATTATGCTAGTTTACTTTGTGTAGGATTGTTCCTAAATTTTGGGTACACATATGCTTGTGTTTTTGGGTTATATTATTTAATGTATAAAGTATAAAAATATATATTATGCCTATAAAAGTGGATTTATGATGTAAACCCCAATACTCCTTGCAAGTAAGGAATGACATGATAATGTGTGTTTTTTAGTAAGATAGGCTAGACATATTTAACACCCCAATATGAATAGAGTATCCTAAATATAAAAAAATCCAAGGAGGAATCAATCCTAATTTATTTATCCCCACCTAAGTTCTGGTGTAAGTGGAAGTGATATTAGAATGATAGTGGTCTTAAATGCCTTCTGTGCTTGAAATTGGAAATCTAGAAAATATGGGTTTGTTGAAGCTATAGATGGTAGGATGAATAAGTAGGGAATAATAAGGATTAATTAATAAGTCTTTTTCATCTAATTTAAATATAGTGGATAGAGGTATAAAAGTCATGTATTTATAGTGTTTTGTAGTTTGAGCAGATAAAACAATATGCTTAGGCTAACCTTAGGAGGATTTTAACTTTTGAAAATATATCCATTAGGGAGAGATAAGATAAAGGAGATTAGTGCCATTTTTGGGACACTATCACCATGTGGATCTAGTGTCTTTAATGTCTAACTAGCAGGTTTCTAGGCACAAGGGGCTAGGGTATGGGATTAAAGATACGAGACTATGTTTTAGCTGAGTAGGGATTCTTATGGTCCACACAAAGGCTAAAAAAGTGTGATAAAAGGATCTAAGATAGGTCCAAGGATAATTTAGGAATATTTTATTTGAATTATCACTCTTATATATCAAATACCACTTGTAGGTGATTAAATAAGCTAGAAAATATGTGATATCAGTATACCATTCCTTAATGGAATAAAAAATTACTACCAATGGTAGTTCTTTCTTTTATTCTCTACATTAATCAACACCCTCAGAAATAAACTAAAAATTCCTTGCCCTCTTACCAAAATGGTGGGTTTGATATCCAAATCATACTTTTGGACTTTATTAATCCATATCTCTCTCTTAAACCCAGGTTCATTTTGAGTTAAATTTGATTTAACTTTTGAATCTAGGGCCATTATGATTGTATGATATTTTTATCTCTAAAAATTGAATAATTTCATTTCCTTGAATACATTAGATACATGTTTTTCAACTAGTGAATACTTGAGTTCAATTATTCTATACCAAATCTCATGAAATATATTTGGGATTCAATTTCATCTTTATTTTTCTACACCAAAATTATAGACAACATATATTCCTAGGAGGAGTATTACACAATGAAGTCCTTTTACAAGTATGGATAGGTCAAAACTAGTGACTTGGATATATATTCACTAATTTAATTGAAATATTTATTCCCATCATCATTACATATAAAATATTTATTTCCACGCATCATCTACACAATGTGTTTAGTGAGTTCAAGGAAGTCAGGAAGAAATATTTTGAGAAAGTTGACCTTGCTAGAGAAAGAATGCATGTCAGGATTGTTGGTGGGTAATGATAACTATTTAATTACCTCTATTATTTTAGGATTGAACTTAGTACCTTATTTGGAAACTACATGTCCTAGGATTTTACCTTTGTTTATGAAAAAGATATAATTTTTAGGATTTTGAGATATGCCATGGGTTTGACATCTCTCGAAGACCATCTTCAAGAGTTCATAGTGGTCCTCCCTTTTCTTGTAAAAAACATTTATATTATCAAACTATATCACTATTATCTTCTTCTTCATGTCACTAAAGACTAAGTCCATTTCTATTTAAAATGTATCCCTGATATTAATGATATTGAAGGGAATTATCTAATATGAAAAGGTACCCACGGGGTAGTGAATGTTGTCATATATTTATCCTTTATAGTAACCTTGACCTAATTATACCAATAAAAACCATCCAACATGGACATAATTTCAAAACCAGTAAAATTTTTAAGATTGATCCATGATTGGTAGAGGGTAATTATCTTTGAGTAAGGCATGATTCGAATTACAAAAATATACACAAATCCTAAGTTATCAATTTTTATTCCTTATGGGCATAATGTTAACCACCCAAGTGTAATGATGAATAGTAAATATAA
Organism: Torreya grandis; assembly: GCA_037957365.1. NCBI lineage: Eukaryota > Viridiplantae > Streptophyta > Pinopsida > Cupressales > Taxaceae > Torreya > Torreya grandis. Next base: position 410,844 of record JARHVA010001917.1, on the reverse strand, counting down.
TTCTTTCATATAACATCTTTTTAATTTCTTCATAGATAATACAAATATTTTTTGGATTATACAGAAATTATTGCCTGAAAGGATTTACACCTAGTTTCAATGGAATAGTATGCTAAATAATCTTAGGTATAAAATAATTTGCATCAATATAACAAAAATAAAACATGTATTTGTACATTATGAATAATTTTTTTATTACACTCTTTTTTTATAAAAATATTTTTTAATATTGACATATAAAAACTCTTATTCTATACCGACATTCACTCTCTCATACTCAAGTGATCATAGAGGATATTATTGATTTTTATCTAATATTTTTCAATGATTTATTATATAGATACCAATCCTTTTGGAATCTTATTTCCATTTAGTTGAATGATATTACCATATAATTAATTAGCTTTAGTACTATATGGTTCCATGACTTCTGTATCCTTTTCTTTTGGTACAAACAAATATTTATAGGTCATAATAATTCATTTAAAATATATATTTATAAATTTATCTCTTTTCTCTAATAAATTGGTAATTTATTCATAATTATTAAACACTTACCAATACTCATAATTATTTGTAGTACTAGGGTGACATACCATTTCAATGATATATAAATTTTCATCAATATCTAGGTGAAGAATAAGTAAAGATGTGGACACAATTAGGGAATAAACTTTAGAGGTTTTTATTCTTGGGAAAACATTATTTTTGAAAGCTTTGAAATCATTAATGCATCCCCATACCATATTTTTGTAATGCTTTCATCTATCATTGTTCACATGGTATTGACCTCATATATATTTGAAAATTAACTCAACACCCCTTTGATATTTTATATTTTTAATCCATATTTATTATTTTACTTCCAATCCTAGGACTAACACATCATATTTATAAATATTATTAGTACATTCAAAGTCAAGTTTTTAGGCAAAAGGAAATACTTACATTTGAGGAGAAATCATAACTACACTAGCACCTAATCCTATATTTGAGAAACTTAACTCCAATTATCAATTACATATATCATCAATATCACCTTATATGAGGTAATTAAATTTAATTTATTTTTCATTCATCATCATATAGATACCAAGGCATGTTTCATTCTTAAAAATGTCTAGTCGAGGTTCATTGTATTTTTGCACCAAATTTTTGGTCTTTAGTTCTAAAATCAATTTTTCATTTACTCTTATTTATATTATAAAATTTGTCTATTCCAATTTGATTTCACCCCCAATATCTTTACATAAAGAGTAACTCAATAACATTGTATAGCTAGGGGGAATGTTTGTTACTAGAATAGTAATTTTGACTCTATTCTATAGAAAAACAACTAGATCAACATGTTCATATTTTATATATCTAATAAATATAACATATTTTGATTCCATGTTAAAATAAATACAAAAATTTTAGTGAAATAAATCACTAATACATGTGATACTTTGGTTGACATCACATTATATGAGGCTCCTAAATCAATTATGTAATTATTCAATAGAAACCACCAATAAATAGAAAAGCATATAAAGTATAAAGGTATTTCATTACTTTAATTAGGGATAACCATATTATTTTTCAAATTATAAATAGCCAACCTAATATGGGCTCCCTAAGAAGGAGAATTGAGACCTTATCCTTTGATGAATTTGATCAATCTATCTAATTCCTATAGATTTGTCCTAAGGTATAAATTGTAATAAATATGAACCTTAGTGTTGTTCATGTGCTCAATGATATAAAAATAAGAATTTAAAGACTCTTAATTGATGGAAACATTAGGGAATATGGGATTCTGTGACTATTAGACTATTTTTCTTTTGAGAAATTTAGAAAAGGAGTACATCTATTAAGAAGGAACTTAAGATTAGTTATATCCATAGGAGGTTATTTGTATTTTTACTTGTCATAATATTTGTTCTTTTATTAAGTATTCAACTTTTCATTATGATCTCTAGTGAAGAAAATAAAGGAATTACTATTCATATCCTCCACTATTTCATCATATTCATCACCATAAGGTTCATATTAGAATATCCTACAATGGATTCCCATCAAGTTCCTAAATTTCAAGATCATATGTTCCAATACACCTTGTTTGAGTCGTTCTTGAATGGTGCAAAATATGAATGAATAATGAATTAAAATAGGGATTAATTCAATAGTGAGTTGAGGAGTTGGAGGATAAATTCTAGGATGAACATTTCCATGGTATGGTACAAAGGGTGTTCTAGGTAAATCCTTTTATGGAGTATTGTGATCTTGGGGAATTTTTTATTCAAGATAAAGACATCATTTCCAATATCTGAACCAAAGGTTCTAAATTTTTTTTGTTTTTTACTCTTGAAAGAATATTTATTAAGATTCTAATCCATGATCATATCATCTTCAATTTTGGTGGCTTGATCTTGTGTTTTTTCCAAATTCATGGGATGATTTATTTAAAGGAATATAATTACCTTAGGTTATTTTACATCCAATAAGAAACACTTATTATTTTCTATTATATCTATGGCAACCACTAGAATATTGTGAACTAGCTAATTAAATTGGTAAATGAAATACAACATAGGATCATGGGATTATTTATTCATCTAATATAACTACACCAATATAAAAATTAAATATTCAATGTTCTTTAAACTTTTTAAAAATATGTTTTTCATTGTTTTCTAATTCATGATGAGATTAATAGGGATATGGTGTAACATTATGCCATTCCTTCAACTAATGTTTCAATGAATAACCTGAGTATCACATATTTATATTATAAACTAATAATACCATAGGTAAAAAAAATACTTTATATATTCATCAAGATGTTGTCTACCATCACTAGTAAACTTGGGGAAATTATTTTGCAAACCTTTTGGCATTTCATGAAGTTGAGCACCCAAGGCCAATAGCCCAATACAAGGACCCATGGTATAGATACAAACATGTTTTTAAGTTTTATATCATTTATAAATATTATTATATATAGTGATAATGTTTTTATTATATGTTTTATCCTACTAATCCACTCAGGATATAGTCTCAAGGTAGACTATTCTTGATAGTAAAATAATGGATCAAAAACACCCTTTTTTTTTACTATACCTTAGTACCTTTCATCGACTAGGATGTCAAGGTATTTAAAAATTTATTTGTACTATTATTATTATTATTATTATTATTATTATTATTATTATTATTATTATTATTATTATAGTGATGAGGAAAAAAAACCTTTGATCCAAAATCAACATGTTGTTTTTCCTATATCATAGTTTGATATATTTTAAAGTGGGAGCTACTCACTTTACTATCCTAGGTGAATTGATGGAGATCAGAAGAGATATATGTCTACACATATTATGTCCAATCAAGATTTAGTTAGATATATTGGATTATATTTCCAAGTATGGTCATGTATGTGACTTCACAAATGGATTTGGGTTGCACAAAATGTACATAATGTTTCCCATGATGGGTGCCAAAAAATTATTAATGAAATATTTAGCACTAGTGACAAATATGGTATTTCACAATAGTGAAGGAAAATAAAGTCATTCCTCCATTAAATTGGTCATTTCCATATTTTGAAAATTAGAAAATCTATTATAAACTTATTCAAATTATATATAGTTTGAATGGGTGTTGGGTTTCACTACTTTCAAACAAAATAAAAAAATAAAAGAAAGAAATGTCAAGGGTCATGTAGGTATAAGAAAACAAATTTTATTCAAATTATGACTATAAATTCTTAAAAAAACATAATATATTATTTGAGATTAACATAATTATCACTTGAATTGATATATATGCATTAACATAATAAAAATACACTCCCACAAAAAAAATCATGACAATAATTTATAGAATTACCCTCATGTTCTTAGATTGAATAATGAACACAATGTTTCATTCTAATTTATTTCAAGAAAAAATACATTAGATATTAAAAAAAAACACTTTAAAAATTCCATTTATCCTATTATAAAGATATGATGGAATGGACTGACCCTTCACCTTATGTGCGACTCTTGGTATTCCAATTTTTTTGTTATTCTATATACAAATTTTATAATTTAAAAAAAAGGAAAAATACAAATTTCCTAAAATTATATAAAACTAAAAAAAATAGAAGTGCAATGAACAACATCTTAGGATGTCTTGTTCAGGGTGGTGGCTGATGTTGAATAACCTAGAATAGTAGTATAACTTTCAACATGTTCCTTATCTTTGGTAGCTATGAATTTTGTAAACTTCCTCACTGATTCTAGGATTATAATCCCTTTTGGAACCACCAAATGTTTTAATCATGTTATCCATATTTTAGATACTAGTAGAAAGACATTTGGAACTTAAAATAGCTTATTAGTTGGTTATTCATTTTTTCAGGTGAAACATTTATTTCAATAATTATAGTAATTGAACCAATGTTAAAATTATTTTATTTTAACAACTCCCATTTGATCAATTTATATAAATGGTCCTTTACTTTATCCATGGCTTATTTCATCGTTGAATCCTCATTCAATAGGTCACAATAAATTTCATCCTAGTTGGAAGAAAGAAAATTATTATTTTCTCTTCTAACTATTACTTTATCTTGAAATTTACCTAAATCTTGATTCAAAATTTAAATATTTTAAAGGATGAATTTTGACCATTTATAGTAAGAATCATATTTGACCTTGTCAAATATTTTAACATTAACCATAAAATCAATTTTAGTAAAGATCATCTGTCAAACATCAACTTTCAAATTATCTTATACTTTTAATTAATTTTCATGGTATTTCATTTGCTAATTTATATTTATATTATAATAATCAATTATCCTATGTAGTTTCATGACCTCTTCAATATAATTTATGCCATCTAATAGAAACTCATCAATATAAGATTCAATATTGTATAAATATGTGTTATATATTCTAATGATAGATATGGAATATCTATTCATCCCAATAACATGAGTAACATAGTTCACTTGAGGAAATGTTAGTGCCTTAACCAGAATGAGAAGATATTTGATGTACCTAAAAAATCATCATACCTACTCCTTCAATTTTTCTTTGATGATTTTAACTTACTCAGATATATTTTTCATTCACCATGTGGTTTTATAATATTATTGACATTTTAATAAAAAATATACATAAGTTGATCCCTTGATAGGTATGATACTAACCTTGATGTGGTGTTTTCCATTTTAGGAATATGATTCTCAACTAGGTTTAAAATTACAAAAATATATATAATTTATTCCTCCACCACCTTATTTATTTTTTTAGCATTGGTTGCATCCATTGAAATGACATGGTTGAAACTAGTCATTTAAGTATTTAAAGGTGGTGGTGAAGGTTGTTCCAAAGGTGAAGCTTCTATAGGAGGTGGAGAAGATGGAGAAAATGAAGTAGATGTATAAATTCAAATCTCAAAATTACCAAAAATTACATATTAGGTTACTCTATGGGATGATGAAATATATTATTAAGTGGTATTAGGAATAAATAGGGAGGTTTATCTAAGAGGGATGTTGGATTGCACCATGATTGATCTATCAACTTTCAGCTTCCTTCCCATAATAATACTTTCTTCACAAGTTTTTCCATGTGGTTTTGGAGGATTTGAATCCTCGTCATCTCCAATGTAATATCATGAAGAGATACATGATTGAATTACAACATCAACATTTTATATCCCATGAGTCTTTGTTGTTGTGGTAGGTGTTTTCTTTGAAAGAGATTAAGTTCATGAAGTATTGGATCTTCCTTATCTTATAAATATTATAAATGTCCTATCAAATAATTCCTTATATCTATTAAACACATGATTAGTTTGTCCCTACACATCTAAAAGCTACTTGACAAACCAAATAATATTTGGTAACGAGGCACCCATGATTTTTTCAATATAAATAGCATCAATAATATCACCTTGATAATCAACCATGTTATCAATAACCCATATGTAAATGAAGGAATTGACTTGTTCTATGCTCAACCTACCCCATTCACACCTTACCAATTCAAAATCATTTGCATAAGTAGCCCATTAGTCTTCCAAATTCAAAATATTCTCATAGGTGGCATAAATTCTAATGCATTTCCAAATGAACCTCTTAGTATCAAAATAATATTGATTATTATAAAATGTAAAGTTAATTACAAGATGGAATATCCAGTATCCTAAGTGTTTAACACATTATTAGATGTAATGTGGCTAAAAGAGATAGGAAATGCAACACATAAAATATACATGTCCCTATACTACTTGTGCATTGCACCCAATTGTATTCACAACTCAATAAAGATGATATTATCATTGGCTAACTTTACTATTTGTAAAGGACATTCTTCAGATCCTCCAAATTTGATATAAGTAAACTTATAGAATTTGTTGAAGTAGATTTCATATTAAGAAACAAAATTTGTCCTTTGCTTAGAAAATCTTTTTCCCTAATCCTCTTCTAGAGCATGTACTACTCTCATTGTGAAAGTGTCATTGACTCTTTTGAAATGTTTATTGTTTTGATAAATATTTAAATCAGCATAAAAATCATATGCATGCATGAATGCATCTTTATTAACTTGATAAGTGAGGTTAGGGTATATTATTTGTGAATCTAAATAATAAACCAAGTACGAGGTCATGAAGAATTAGTTTGAAGAATCCATATTGATCAATTATTTATTTAGGGCCTTGTTTTTCATCTCTCCCCATTTGATATACTACATTCCATTAAATATAATGTTCATTTCCATGACCATCTAGGGATATAAATTCATGGTGCTCTCATTTACCACCACATGATTGAGAAGTTTATCATGTATAATAACTCTTCCTTGAAGTTTGATCTGAAGAGTTTTATTTAAAGCTCAAAATGTTAGATTCTTTTGTGTTTCAACCATGGATCATTGATGATGGTAAAATACTTATTGATATTCTTATCCCAAAAGTTATACCTCACTATCATAATGATTTTTACATATGTATCATGCCCAATAATCCTTAAAGCCATACCCATGTATGTTTTGTATAGTTTTTCCATCATGTTCCCACTAATTGATCTTATCTCCTTTATTTATTTATCATAGTATCAGACATAGGAGAGAACCAAATTAGAGAATTGAATTGAGATGTGTAATCAATTAGATTGTGGAAGACTAGTTTATGAGGGGCAAATGGTCATGAAACTTGGGTTTTTTTAGTCAAGCCTTATGTGAAATTCTTCAAGATTGATGTGACTAATCTGATTATCATTTATTTTAGCTATATTTTTTATTAAGGTTAAAGGTGGGGATTTTTTTGACTAGGGACCCCAAACCCTAGAATAAGTACAACCAAAAAAGATACCAAAAGAACTAAATAAGTCCCAAAGATAATTAGAGAAAATAGTTAAAAAATTAGCTAGAATACTACCAAAATATAGCCCCAAAATAATAAAATAGACACAAAAAATAAGCAATAGCTAGAAAAGAACAAAAAACCTTCTACATATATAAATTACGTACAAAATCCTCCCATCAAATTTTCATACATTTTAGGTTTGAGTCTATTTGAAGAAGAAAATTTTCCTTATCAATATCTTTAAATCATTCACTATATTGAGTGTAATTTTCCTTGCCCTTAGAAGAGGTCCTCATCTCAAATAATTTCCCTAAGTGAGATCTTAGATTCTCCACATTTTGAATTAATTCATGCATAGTCATTTATTATAATTAACCAAAAATTTGATATTGTTTTTAAGTTTGTCAGTATCACATTTAAGAGTACTGACCCTATATCTAAGCCCTTGAATTTTTGTTGTGATCATTATCAAAGTCTTTCTAAATCAATCTGTCATTATCTTGTTGAAGCATTTATACTTTCCTTTGAGTTTGGATGATTCCCTCATAATACACCTCATTATCTAATTTTTTAATTCCATCTCTTCTTCAATTTTATCATTACTTTACTTACTTTTAATAGAATCAACCATGGCATTGAACTTTTCATTTGGATCATGACACTAGGTATATGGTTCTTCCACCTTTTTCTCCTTAGATTCATCCTTCATTTTACTTTTGCCTTTGTTAGTTTTATTAGTAGGAAAGTTTATTTTCTCCCTTTATGACCCTTTATCTTTGTTAGTATCTTATTTTCATTCAATCACATCCTCAACTATGATATATTTTACAGTTGAGAACCCTATTTTGCTATTTTTTCAACCTTATAGATAGAATTTGGAGGGTCCTTATCAACACTTCTTATAGTGTTCCTGATGGTATTTAGATCCTTATCTTTTGAAATATTACTTCCTAGTTATTAAATCCAAATATTTTGCACTTTCCTTACTTCCTATTTAATTTTATGTGGAATTTTAAAGGTAATTTAGTTCATAACTTTAAAATATTTATGGATGAGGAAATTTACTCCTTCATTCCTAGGGACTATGTATTTACCTTTCTAAACCCTTTTCATGTAATTTTTCATAGAAAATAAAATATAAAATGGTAATCTCAAGGGTATACCATGATTAAAGTAATTAAGGAAGATGAAAAGATGTAAATGAAAAACATTAAACCTATTTTATAGAGTTATATATTGCATGAGATGGAAGGCCACATCACCATATGGTCTCAGAAAGGATTCATGATCAAACCCATTATGCAAAATATCCAAAGTTTCTCCTTCTAATATAAATCTATTTTTTTTCCTTATTATAATCTATAGCTATTTTATATACTTTTGACACTTCCATCTTCATACCATTAACATGAGTGATAAGTTCTTTAGTGATATCATGCAGTAAACCATTGATATTCAAATTTATGTTATCCCGGGAATCACTAAACAAGGTTTAGACATGTTTATCATGACCTTATATTATCTGCATAAAATTTTCCATTCCCATTATTTGGAGGATCTCCCAAACTTCTTCATTATTTCTCACCTCCTCAGGCATCTTGGTTTTCATTTTGTTATAATCCCCATGAAGAACAAGATGATCTAAGTGTAGATCTTCAACTTGAAATAGGGTTTTTTTGGGCTCCCCCAATTCAAAATGATATATCACTTTTAGTGTCTCATTTTATCCCACTCAAATCATTTATTGATGTGCTTCCAATTTAAAAGAGTCTTAAACCTACCCTACCTTTCTCAAAAGAATCTAGAAACTTATCTCTAGGTATTGTGAATAGGGCAAGAAGAGTATTATTTAAAAGGAACATAACACCACAAACATATTTAACCATAAGGTTTCAATGAAATTTATTTTCATAAGTGTATAATACCCCCATATTATCAACCATTTTGAACATTAAGCACTTCCTCATGAATCCTATAATAAATATCATGTGGTAGTTCTTATCTCTTAATCCAGCTAGTGAAACTAAAAGAGATAACTCCCTTATTGGTGAACCAATTGTAAATCTTGTTTATTTCATAATAAAAAATTTGAATGACCACTTCCTACCTATAATCTAATATAGAAATAAACTCCCACCACCTATTTAATATTCCAACTCACTATATTTTTCTTAGAAAGACAATTTATTATATTCATTGAGTCTTCCTCAACGATGAGAAGTTGGGTACCCAATTTTTTATCCAACTTCAATCCCAAAACAATAGTTAGAACTTATACCCAATGGTTCATTTTGATACCCATATCACCAACATACACAACGATAAAGACCCCTTTGTGATCTCTTAAAATCCTTCCTCATATTTTGGGTCTTATATTTCCTTTAGATGCCCTGTCAAAATTGAACTTTATCCATCCAATATGAAGAGGTTTACATTTAGTCCTCTTTATTATTTAATCTTTGGGATCAATCTTACCAATTCATAAAGGATGAAGTTTATAGGTTAAATATGCTTGTTTTTCATATATTTGAAAAATTTTACCTTTTTCATTACATTTGACATTAAAATTTTGCATAATAGCCTAAAAAATATTATTAGATAAAATCAAACTTGAGAAATTTTTATTCATAAAAAATATGTTATTTATTTCACCTCAAATTACCCAAATGATATGAGAAAATGTAATTTTATGTATTTTCTTAAGAAGATCATATTGAAAAGGACACTCCCAAGACTGCAAGAAGTCAAACACAGAGCCAATGAATACCCAAATACTATTGAATTTGTTAAGGACTAAGCCTCATACCTCATTAACAAAAGGATAATCAAATAGCATATGAAAGATAATTTCATGATCATTTTCACACATAGGGCACCTGTTGATCAAAATTAACCCTCTTTTCCTTAAGTTTTCCATAGATAAGACTTTATTATGAATATCTACCCACATAAAAAGTTAGCTTTGGGTATCACATACTTGTCCCATAATCTATCCAATTTTACATCATTATTAGGGATATTCACCACCAAACTATATATATTTATCTTGATATTGTTCATTTGTAGAATATTTCCAAACTAATTAATTTTCATTTATGTTTTATATTAGGTCATAAGTTCTCAAAAAATTATTAGGTTACACATAATTATATATTCTTCCTGATTTAAATTATCAATACTCAACCTTTTCCATCTTCTATTAACTTTTGTAATCTAGCAATAATCTTGAACCTAATTACCATATTTATTTTGGATGTGATTTTGAATATGTTGCAATGGTTTTGGTGAATTTAAATGATACTCTAAAATCTAAGCATATCTCCATAAATTGAAATTAATATCATTTCCTAGTTGCCATTTAGAACTAGATGAGATAACTTATTTGTTCAAATTTAGGAAATTCCAAAAGTGATATTCTTGAACAAATGTTTCCTCTTCAAAATACACATAGGATTTCCATTTTATAGGTATTTGAATATTAAAATAACATCCCAAGTATTACTTATTTTGAGAAATCCCTAAAAAAAAATTTAGAATAGATATTTATTCATCCAATTTAATATTAGGATGCCCAACCCTCCATTTATTTTGGCTATGTAAACATTTTCATAAGCCACCAAATGTATTATATTTCACTCTTCCATACCTATCCATAAAAGTTCCCTTTGTATTTTATTAATATTGTCCTCTATGCTCTAGGGTAGACTAAAAAGAGAAATAAGATAGACCAAAAGACTTAAAAAACACTTTTGATAAACACTAATTTACCCCCTAAGATAGAGTTTTCCTTTCCATCCAACCAACATTCTTTAGAATATTTTAACCAAATGACTCCAAGCTATAATTGGAAGGATTTTTCTAAAGATAGGTATTCTTGAATAGGAAGATGGAGTTTGTTTGATTTGACATCTCAATAATTGATAAATTCTAGTTTGACTTCCCAATGACATATTGAAAAAGAAAATTGAAATCTTATCAAAATTAACATTTTGATTGGAAGCCTTTTCATACATAATAATAATAATTTGTTTTAAGACTTTTTCTTCCTTAATGGATGCCTATTCCATAAATATGGTATCATCAGTACATTTTTGATGAGATACCAGATCTACATTCCTAACAATTTTGAATCCTTTAAAATCTCTAATTATCAAAAAATTAAATACAAATATGCTCAAATATTAAACCATAATGATGAATAACAAAGGGAATGATGTATATCCTTGTCTCACTCCTTTGACACTTTTGAGAAAATCTTGTGCCATACCATTAACAAGCACAAAAAACATGCAAGTAGAGATACAAGACCTTAAAATTTTCTTGAACTTATTTTGTAAATTTAATTGTGTCATGAATCTATCTAAGAAGTTCCAATCTAATATACCATAATCCTTATCCATGTCTAATTTTATCATGATACCAACACTTTAGGTTTTATCCAAAGAGTGAAACGATTCATGGACTATGATGATCCCATCTTGTATTTGTCTACCTAGTACAAAACCTCCTCACTACACCTTAGTAATTACTTCCATAATCAACTTTAATATTAAAAATAATAGTTTAGTAATGATTTTATAAATGTAATTACACAAGATAATTAGATGTAAATAAAAAAAATTATAGCTCTTTCCTTCTTAGGAATCCAGTGAAGGAAGGTGTGATTAAATTATTTCAACATCTGAGCAAAATTAATTAATTCATTAACCACATATACCACATCATCTCTAATGATATCCCAAAACTTATGAAAAAATCAATTAAAAATCCATTTGGACCTAAAGATTTATTTGGACTCATTTTACAAATGACAAATTTAAGATCATCATTAGTTATAGCTATAATAAGAGATGAATTATCTTCCTAGGTTACTAATTTAATCTGAGGTCTATTTTGAATTCATTCTTAACATTTTTTTTAATAAGTTTACACTTTTTTGGTTAATAAGATCTTCCTAAAATGTGATATGCCCTTCTCTATCTGGTATTTCCTTTATTGAATTATGAGATCTATGTTTCAAAGTGGACATATGAAAAAAAATGTGTGTTCCTATCCCCCTCCTTAAGACAAATATTTCTATATTTTTATATCCAATAACTCTCCTCTCTTGTATCAATTATGTGATATTTTCAAATAAGTTATTTTTCCTTATTCTTAATGAAAATATCACACCCATTACTTTCTATTTCAAACTCTAGTATAGAAATAACAGATTTTATATTTTTTTTAATGAATATGAACATTACCAAATACCTTTTTATTCCATTGTCTAATTTTTATCTTAACATTAATAAGTTTTTTAGACAAATGGTACATGGTCATGCGATTCATACTCAAAAACCACTACTCCATTATTTTGTCATGAATTTCTAGATGAGTAAACCACATATGTTCCATTCTAAATGGATATCTATTTTCCTTAGTAAAATTTTCCATAATATTCAACTCCAAAGGGTTATGACCTGAGCCTATCTAAGGAAGAGTCATAAACTTTAAATTCTTTTGATCCAACGAGTCCATAGAAATAAAAAAATCCATCCAATCTAGATTGAAATATATTTTATCCTAACTTCTTGTTACTCTAAGTGTATTTAAACCCATTTATTTTGAGTATATTGATGTTTAATAACAATAGTGGTTCAAAAACCATATATCTAACTTTAATTTTACTAATTTTAAGACCTTGAAAGATTCTTTAATAAGTGCTTGTAAATTATGTAGATTAGGAGGAAAAAAATGATGATGTGGTTGAAATGAATAAACTATGATGATCATGAAATGATTTATGTAGACTCTAAAAACATATTAAATTAGTATACTAAAAACCTATAAAACCATTTTTCCTTGGGTAGAGTAAAGATCCCTATGACTGAAACTAGTTGAAAACATGTTCTAATACTATTTGAAATTGCACCATTGGTAAATACTCAAAAAATTAGATATTTTAGCAGTATTTTGTAGAGTTTTAAATTTGGTGGAGATAAAAAATCTAGGCAAAGTTTTGAGGAGATATCAGATGGATAAATGAAGAGAAATGAGACATAAAGTACATTTTATAAACAATCCATGTGGGTGTGAAAAACTTGAGGTTATATCTAAAAGTGATCACAACCATGGCATTACATTTGCTACATTTAAGGCAATAGGTGGGACATATACAAAACTATAAGGTACATGATGATGTGTCCATGGGATACATGTATCTATATCCCATTTAGCCTAAGGTTTAGGTAATCCCAATTATTTAGCTATAGTGGGTGGTAAAACACACCTCATGTAGATCAAATATCTTTTTCTTCAAATTTTCTTAACACATTTTCTGTAATCAACTCATTTTCTAATGAATTTGACTTTAACATTTTGAACCCAAAACTCCATGTTGTTGACAACCTAGGAATAATAAGAATTTGATAATTTAGGGGAAAATAATTGTTTTAGGCTAGGGACATGGATTTGTGAATGGACAAAGGCCTAATATCCTAAAATCTCTAGTTTTTTAGGCTAACTGGATTATCTATTTAGCTACTCAATATACTATAAAATATAAGAATGAGAAATGGAACAAAAAAGGCCAAAAACTTTATTTTGAAATATTTAGCACTGGTTCCTAATACATGATTTCATAATAATGAATGAGATGAAAGTATCTCCTCTATTAAGAGGGGAGATTTTTATTATTGAAAATGGGAAAATATAATCTAAACGTATTTAAAATATTTAAAATTTGTATGGGGTGTTTTGTTACACTAATTTCAACCAAAAAAATTAAATAAATGGTGGTACTAAAATTATGTGGGCATATGTACATATCAGGTGTTGTATTATATATACAAATTTTTAGAAACCTCCCATTGATTATTAAAATATCATTAGGAACTGATGACTTCATAGAAATATTTATTTCACCTATCGATGAATAGAGTGCCATTGGGAACCCACATGTTCCAAGTGCCATTAATATATCTAATCAGTGTTTGACAACAAGTTGAGAACATTGACATCTAGAACAATGTCAACATACCTTCTATTTTTACAATAATTTGGCATTAATTTAAAATGGACAATTGAACTTATTCACATAAAAAAAATATATTATTTATAAAATTCATATAGATGTTCAAATAAAAACACTGTCAAGTTACAAAGAATGAGTTAAAAAAATGGTACGGTCAAATGTCTAAATTTAAAGATCATTAATGAAGTCAATTTATCATTGATTTTGCTAAGGAAAATAAAGAGGATGACCACAAGTGAAGGAAATATGATTTTACAAGGAAATGTGACTATATTTCTATACATTATAAGACCTAATTTGATTTATTTAGAAGTTACTTTGAATATTATGGGGCCAAATTCTCATTCAAAAACAAAACTAGAATATTTTGGTGTTTGTTCTAATACTAATGTTTTATGCTAGTTTTGGATTCAAAATGATCAAGAACCATACCTAAACCATCCTAAAATACTCTAAATTTGATCTTATTACCAAATATTTAGTTTAAAACTTAAGTCCTCATTATTCAATCATTAATTATTATGCTTTGTTTTTAAAATATAATAGTTATTTTCCAATGAAATGTTATAATATATGGTATAATCTAGTCCAAATATGTGTTAAATTCCACATAATTACACACAATAATTAAACATTATAACAATAATAAAACTAGAATCTATAAATTTAATATTAGTATAAGGATGTGAAGACCTTGATAATATTCATACAATTGAACAATGACATCTATAATAGTGACAAACCTTCCATACAATAATTTCACATTGATTTATAAGTAATAATTGAACTGATTTAGATGAAATTTAATATAAAATTTAATGAAAGGCATGTAGGTGTTTAAAGATAATCATTATAAAGGTAAAATGAGTTTAGTAATTTATAATAATTGTACCATATCCTCACACTATTATTATAATATATAATTTCCATGTCCAACTGCATTGTGCTTTAGATCAGATAGATTATAGTCCTATAAACTCCCCCATACTTAAGACCTTGTATACCCTAAATGTTCACATCATCTATCTTTTTTTATATTTTTGGATTTTATAAGTGTAGTGAAATTGTACTCTATTAAAAAATACAATTGTTAATCCTAGTATCAACATCCCTTTTATGTTCTTCTATTTCACCCTTCCATATTTCAAACTCTTATAGGGGTTGATCCCCATCTAAGTTCCATTAAGGGACATGTAGTGACAAAAATTGAGACACGTATCTCATCCCAATATATTGATTTAATATCTTATCTATTATTTTAACAATAATTTTGGCCCTCTTAATTACACACCTAATATTTACTGGGATATTACTTCATTTTTCTTGTAGGGCTCTAGTAGCCCTTCCCATATTTTTTTGTAAGATAAATATGTTGAACTAATTGTTCTTGATTTATACATTCTAAAATCATCTATTCACTATATGAAACTTGAAATATGTTTTCCTTTTATCTCATGAATGTATCCATGAGATTTGAAATATGCAACAAATTGGTGAGGAGATAGATACTCATGCCTCATCATGAGACCTACACTTTCCTATTAAACATAAAATTATTTCATCCTATCATCCCATTATTGTTGATTATTAAAAAATAAAATGTAATCTATAATTTTATACTCTCCCACAAATATAGTGATCATGAATTCATGATGTGTCCAATGAGGAAATTATGTAAAATTAATTCACATAGTAAATTTTGTAGTTGAGTATTACAACTCATATATGCCTCCATGAATTGTTTTTCATCATCAAATTCATGTTTATGATTATATCATATCCTAAATAACTTATATTTGAGGAACCATTACATTATGAATAGATCGTGGAAGTGGGAAGGCTTTGTACATGTAAGGAGAGATTCCCCAATTCAACAGGTTGTAGACAATTTGCCTTCTAGCACTTCATTTTGTTATTTTAATTTATCAAACTCCTATTTAAATATTTTATTTTATTATTATACTTTTATAAATGCATAAAATATATTTATCCATGATTTTAATCCTTTTCTCTACTATTTGTTGAAATAAAAATATATTTTGCACTATATTATAACCTTTTTATGAAGTCATAATTGGTGTCTGATGTGAATTTTATAACTAATTAATACTTGCTCTTTCCTTATTATTATATTGATGAAACACAACAATGGCATTTTAAAAACTTTATGCTACCATTTTAGTGGAAGTTTCCATTTCTATAAGAGTCTTTTATAAATATTTTATGTTGAGTTATTTTTCTTGAGAAGAGACTAATGTCTCTTGCCTAGTCTTCTCCAATTCCTCATTCAAATATTTCATTTTTTCCTCACAATCAAGAGATTATAATTTTTAGTACTCAATATGTTGTTTCAATTTGATAATAATATCATCCCTCCCTTAGAGTTTTGTTATAAGTCATCTATTTCTTGTTGTTGTATTTGTAAGTAAAATTCAACATTAGATAATGATAGTACCTAAAGGTTTTTTGACTCTTATTCAATAGTATTTTTGGCATACCCTTCCTTTTATATCTTCATAGGGTTTTTTCATTTATCAACTAGGTTGGTGTGTTCTAGTTTATGGAATTTAGGTGCTTTAGCATCTCATTGATTTTTTTTCATTGAAATTTATGGGTTGTGTTGAGCTATCACCAATTATATCTATGGTTTGAATAATCTCAACTAATAAGAATTATTATTCATGTGATGAAAGGACAAGTATTATTGTTTTATTTCTCTAGATGAGAGGGGTTTCTACAATTTTTGTATTCTTATTTTCCATTTTTAGTTCTCTAGATCCATAAGGTGAAGTTTTTGAATAAAATTCCTTATTGTCATTATTTGTTAAAAATTTGTGCCATTTTTATTCCCCATTGGTCTTCTAAAAAATGATGTTTTCCAATAAATTTAACCCATCCATGATGCTTGAGATACCCTAATATTTTTATAAAAATTTTAACCATAGTATGTATGGAATAAAAGATGAAACTAAGAAATTTAACCTTCTATTGAATATGTTTGACTCCATATCTAATATGGTTCAATATTTTAATTCTAGAGCCTAAAGTAGGTCCATATTAGAAATCACATGTAAAATATTTCATTATACATACAACTATTCATTACTAACAAAGTCTTCTCCCTAAAATATTTCATTATCCATATAACTATCTCTAAAAATTCCTTTGATTTTCTCATTTTTTCATAAATTAACTCTGGGTTTGGCTCCCCTTATTTAAAAAAAAATTATAGTTAAATGACTATAGGTGGATCTAGTGTCAACAAAGTCTTCTCCCTCCTCTTGGATATCATTAATTTTACTTATGCTAGTTGGACTTACCTGAATATTCACACCCTGTATTATGGTGAATTCATTATAAATATTTCATATAAATT
Source organism: Torreya grandis (assembly GCA_037957365.1). NCBI lineage: Eukaryota > Viridiplantae > Streptophyta > Pinopsida > Cupressales > Taxaceae > Torreya > Torreya grandis. The sequence continues at coordinate 393,109 of JARHVA010001917.1, read as the reverse complement.
ATTCAAAATTTTCCTCTTCAAATGCTTTGAAATTATAAATAAACTTAAACCACCTCATAGCTTTAAATATTTTAGCATTAACTATATTTTTATCTTCATCCTAGATAAAACTTGGTTTGGATTTCTTCTTGATCCCCATTATGATTTTTTTTAATGAATTTTGATTCAATTCATAATTAACAACATGGTACTCATCATAATTTAAATATATGTTTTAATGGTGTGTTATTGTATATACATATAATTTAATGTACTAATGTCTAGATATTAATACACTAATTAGTAGTAAGTACTATAATAAAATAAAATAAGATATTATTAAAATGCTATAAAATTACAAATTATTATATTTAATATAATTTATATATTATATGTGTATTATTATATATGATGATTGAAATATTTATTAAATAGATTCATAATACCATATACAATAAAACAAATCAGGGGAAAAATTAGTATGCACATGCAAAGAGCACCTAGTACATTTTCATAGGAAGATAAACATGCATACATGAAATAAATTTTAAATTATCATATTTCCTTTGCTCTTGGTCATTATATTTATTTATTTTTGAAATAAATGATTAATTTACTTAATTATTTATC
>JARHVA010001917.1:375000-390000 GCA_037957365.1 Torreya grandis | reverse complement strand
TTATATATAAATTAAAATTTATTTTATGTCAATTTTATTTCTTAAATAAATGAGATCATTAAAGTATCTACATTTTTCAAATTAGTCAATGTATTTATACCAATTTTGGAAAAAAAACATAATAAATCCCTTAAGTGTGGTCAAAGGAAATAGTTTTTTGTTTCTATCTCAATAGCGTTTGCTATGTAAATATTATTTCCATTGACCTCTTTTTAATGAACCATATGAATTAAAACACCATTCAAGTTAAATACATTAAAAATTAGTCGATGTGCTTTGTAATCTACAAACAATAAATTATTTTAAATTCAAATCCATTAAGATCTACTCCATAAATTTTTAAAACAAAAGTCTCACCAATAAATTTATTGAATATCCAAGAGTAGAGTCATTCAAGTATAAATTTTAGGATAATTTAGTCAAATGATGATTTGTATGTGTTACTATTTTAGTAAATACAAAATGGTGTATTGATGTATGAAACACAAAACAATAGGATGCTAAAAGATATTTATTTAATAAATATTTATATCCATTATTGAACTAAATTAATGTTTATGATTACCTTGGTGTACCATTTTATATTTAGGAAATTATCACCTTAATATTAATGTTAAGTGAAATAAAAGGTAATGAAAATAAAAAGAGACTGACATTTTTTAAAGGTAATATATGCATAAAAATATTATACCAATTCTTAATTAATACTAAGATAGATATAATAGGCATTATACATCAACAATGAATAATATCTCAAATATTCAATTTCCTTTAATTATATAAGTAAAAATTATAATGAATTGAAACAATATATACAAATTCCTTATTCTACCCAAAATAGAACTAGCAATTTATCCAAATAACAAGTATTCCATGAGAAATGAGAAAATATAATAGGATCCTAGAGAAAGTTATGAGGGAGGGAGAGAAGTCTTATCACATCGAGATGTATGATAATTTATAGTTGATATGTGTTGATAATGTGGCTAATTTATTTAATAATCCTTCAACTTGTATACTCTAAATGCTTGTAGAATTTAAGAAATTTCTATATTCTTGGGTAAAACTTTGTTTGAAATACATACCAAACATGTTCTCAAAACCTCTTCTATTTCATTTATTTATTTGATATAGCTAGGCATATTTTCATTACACTCTAAAACTATATAATAAATATCAAAAAAATTAATCATATCTTCCAATTTGAAATCATATTTTTTAAATAACACTTATTTTATCATATTTTCAAAAATATCCTTCATCTTAGTCATAGTAAGGAGTTTAGTTTATATTTATTTCATCAATTCAACATGAATATACCATATTTCAAACCTTATCTATAATTTCATGTCATCACAAATATAAATGAGACTATGATAATCCTAAATATCTTATCTTAATGTACTCAATTTAAATTTTACACTTTTCACTCAAACATGATAAAAAAATTTCAACTTTAGATAAAAAATCCTTTAGAAACTAGTAGTTTCTCACTAGCTAGGTTAGTTTGTTGTAAATCTATAATAATATTATCCCTAAAATTTTATTCTCTTTACATTGAATCAATTTCCCCTTTGATCATTTTATTATATAATTCCATTTAAATATAGGCTTTCCTAACTTATTCAATAAATTTTAGACCATCTAGAGTTAATAGTACAACCTAATTTTATGTTACTCTTCTATATCTCCAATATTTAGTGATTTTAGCAATGGTCTCTTCATCAAAACTATGATTTATAGAGGGTGATGGATTGATTTAGGTTAGGGTAGTTTCATAAATAGGTTCATTTATTTCATCAATTATGGACTTGAGATAGGTAGATATATTATAAACTTATTCTTCAATTTAGTCCTTGATTTATTTCTCATACACAGTCATTTTAGTCAAATTAGTTGTAAACACTTGAAAATTATGGATATATTTATCATTAGTTTATGGGTTTAGGTCCATTAAAGTTATATAATAATATCCATAAATATTCCTTCCCTATTATTATTTGAAATTGGATTTACAATTTCAAGATATTGATCACTTATGGAAGAATCTGTCATAAGCCTCAAAGTGGTTCTATATTTATTCAATGGAGGGGTTGTTTGCTAAAAATTAGTAACTACATCAAATATAGGAACAAAATATTTTATTTGTTACCAATAATTGTATCAAAGGATATGCTTCACAAAAATGAGGAAATAACCATCTGAGTATTGGTGGTACTAGTGGGAAAAAAAGAGTTGTTGGGAAAAAATAGGGAAAAATCCAAACACATCAAAAATGGTTTAATTTTGAGGGGTAAATAGATATGAGATGGAGAAGAATTAGGTATAGGAAAAGGATAAAGAGGATGAGGATGATTTGGAGAGTTCATATGTGTAGGACATGGAATGAGAGGTATATCAAACATGTGCACTTAAAAAAGTGATCTAAGAGTAGGGGATGGAATTATGGGTGGAGAAGTGGTCGGTAAATCTAAAATCTCTATAGTATTTATGATAGATGAAATAAATTACTATGTATTATTATTTATTAAACATGAAAACTCAATATTTATGAATGAAGTATCAATAGTTACCTTCATTGGATAAGGTGGAGCCATTTTAATTTGTAATTTATTCCAAAGTGTTGCATCATCACCATAGGTTCTCTTTGGCACTTTTTTTGTTTAGATATTCTTTTTCACCACCATTAATTGGTATTGGAAAAAATATTGTTTACATAACAACTTGAGGAGATGGTCCAAATAAAGTACCATTTTTATACACCTTCGTGGAAGAGTATTTTCCTTTTTTTGAACTTTCTTTTGTTATGTGCCTATCTACCTTTTTTTAAAACCAAGCTCAAGATATTTACAAGACAACTTTGGTCTGATACTTCATGTCATAAACCTCTTTTATATATTGATTTATTTTTGATAGGGAGAACTTTTATGTTTATTTCATAACTAGGGTTAATCAAATCCATGCCATCATATATAATACCCTCAGTGACCGATTTCATTTTGTAGAAATTTAGCTAGCCTAAATTCATTCACATCCAATCTTGTTTCTCATTTAAAATTCATTCTCACAATCTACCAAGTAATATTCTATATGAATAATATGATAGTATATTGTTCCAACTCACAATTTATACTTCACATAGACTTTGATATAAAAAAATATGTCTCCTAGACTCATAGAAATGCATTCAAAAGATGAAAAACATATTTTGATATTTTGAGCATTAGATGAATTATTACATATATAATATATAGAACCAATTCTAAAAGGTGTTTCAACTACTTTATTGTATTTACACTACATGTTGGCCTATATAATATGCTAGCCTAGTTCAATCACAACCATGTTGTTATTATAAACTTAAGGAAAATTGTATGGAAAGATAATAAAACAACTAATTATGATATACATGAACCTTGGAAACTGAATAAAATAAATACCATAATTTAATATAGAATATTAAACTTTGGGGGAGATTCTCATTACAATACTTCCCTCCAGTGTCCTTAATATTATCATAGTGAAGTCATCATTCACTCTCCTAAAATGCTTGTTGATTTATTCCATGACTAACTAAGGGTAATATTCATTAATGGAAATTATGTTGGTGTATACTCCATTTGGTTTGAGTCTAATATGGCTAAAATGTAGTATAATAAACAACATGGCATATAGAAGCACTAGGTGGACTCCAAATTGACCAATTGTTCATCAAGATTATCACTAATAATCTGGGCCAAATTTATATCTTATGTTTCATTATAAATGATATTTATAAATAAATACATCTAGATGTGGAATGTGTTAGGATATTAATGTCCCATCACTCTATTCAAGATTGCTATTATATCTTAAGGCTCATTGTCAAAGTTTGTTAAATGAAAAAAAAATTGGCACCTTGGATGATCCTTTATTCTTTTATTTCAACCATGATTGGGCTAAGACCATTTTTCATACATCATTTTTTCTTAAAAATTAATTCACTTTATTTATTTGGTAATTTCAATGTACTCTTCAAGGATTGGTGGTATATCTTTTTAACTATTTCACTATCAACTAATTTCACTTATTAGATCTTTTAGTCAAAAAATTTGGTGTAGAAAAGTACCAAATATGTGCACTGAATGGATGTTGAAAAGTAAACCACATGAGAAAGTGCACAAGTATGAAATTTTTTCTTTGAATGATGAGAAATATATTTTTATATTTTATCATATCCCATAAATTGTCCATATTGACATGTCCTATCCTAGAATCATATATTTCTATAAAAATGTTTTATACTAAAGATAATTTCTTGTACCCTTGATATTTATATTTCATTTTTCTATTTTTAATCTTTTGATAGGCTATTATTAATAAAAAAATGTCAAAGTGAATTATGTATAAAAGGTCATAGGGGAGTGAAACAACACCATTTTTTTTGTTGTTGCATATCAAAGTATTCTTTGAGTGTGTAACATACTCAACCTCACTTGATAAAATAAGTGGCACTCATTTAGAATAGCTATGTACACACAACCAAAAAGTTTTACCTTTACCTTTTATGTCATCATTTGGGAAAACAAGCCCATGACATGGGAACTAATAAAACATTGTCCCAAATGATAATTAGGTAAATATCCAACATGTTAAACATTCATTGTATTCTTGATATCAATTTAATACATGTGGATTGATCAAGGACTCTAAAGCACATAACAAGGTATCATTTGCATAAAGAGATGTCAATTAGTTTACAATCATGATTTTCATGATCTAAAATAAATGAGTAGAATACATATAGGGTTAATTCTTCATCAAACTAATAATGATATGGTGGCATCCATTCATGGGATCCATATAAGTGATTACTTATTGAAAATATCTAATATGAAATAATAAATATAAAAGGAATTAATAAACCTCAATGTACATAGAAACCAACACACACACACACACACACACACACACACACACACACACACACACACACACACACACACACACACACACACACACACACACCCCTACCTACCTTAACATTAATCATTTTATCAGCTAGTGTTTTAGATAAGAAAGTTACAAAATCCCTTCCCATTCTCACACTCACATTAAAATTTCCATCCATATATGTAATTAGGAATTATTAATCATGATTAAATCTTAAAATCAAATGGTTTAGAAATGAATAAATCTCATTTTAATTTAAAATCACACTAAATATATTCTTCATGGTTTGGTAAATTCATTTCCCATAAGAACAACCACGAGGTAAACATGCATTCATCCATTTCATATTACAATAGTTATAGATTACTTCCTTCATTATCAAGTTATTAATACAATATCATACTTAAATAAACTTTCTCACCTAAAATTGTTCACTTATTCCACAACAAATCTAAGCATACATAAGTCTCTATATTCCATCCCCAAGTTGTAATCAACTAAATCATAACCCCATATAGTTATGTTAACATACAAGCAGATCTAATGTATATATATAAGTAAAATGAACCTTAATGATGCATGTAAATCCAAAGGAAACAAGTAGATAACACTCAATAGCAAACATTCAAACTAAGGTTCTAGTTTTTATTAATCCAAGTGACATTTTCAAGCATGTCAAATTACTAATATATATATATATATATATATATATATATATATATATATATATATATGTCAAATTACTAATATATATATATATATATATATATATATATATATATATATATATATATATATATATGTGCATTGCCTAAGAAATATCTATACCAATAATGTTGTGATGGTTCAAATCAATAGAGTATATGGAAGTTTCACAAGGTTGCATATGGAATAACTACCACACTAAAGAATTCTTAAAATCAATTTCCATACTTTCCATAATGGTAGTAGCAAGATGAATCACCAATATAGCATTAGTTTTGGTGATCAACTTATCATTTTAACATTAAAACCCAAGTACTATGACTAATAATATTAAGATAATACATGTAAAAACTCTATAAGGATGCATAAGGATTAAATACCACTCTTAAATTTTCACAACACCATTTACCATATGATCCATGTTGAAGGTAACAAGGATATACTTACACAACATTAGTAATCGGGGGTCAAATAATAATCTAGGGATAAACTCAAGTACATAAACAAGGTTAAATTAATTCTTTCCATACAATATAATAACCAAATCATCTAGAATTATACATATTACTAAAACATCCCATAGGTCTCCATTTCTATGCACATTTATGGAAACCAAGTAAAGAATATTTCTATGTTCTATGTTATACCATGAGTAAAATCTAGTCTATACTAAAATCAATGTGTGTGTGTGTGTGTGTGTGTGTGTGTGTGTGTGTGTGTGTGTGTGTGTGTGTGTGTGTGTGTGTGTGTGTGTGTGTGTGTGTGTGTGTGTGTGTGTGTGTGTGTGTGTGTGTGTGTGTGTGTGTGTGTGTGTGTGTGTGTGTGTGTGTGTGTGTGTGTGTGCGCACATGCATGTGTGCATGCACGCGCGTGCGTGTGTGTGTGTATCCAAAAGCAATAACTCTCATCTAAGGAAATACACCAATGAGAATCATTATACCAAATTACTTTATTAAATAAGTATGTAGGTTTTTATATCAAGTAAATAAGTGTGTGTGTGTGTGTGTGTTTTTGTGTGTGTGTGTGTGTGTGTGTGTGTGTGTGTGTGTGTGTGTGTGTGTGTGTGTGTGTGTGTGTGTGTGTGTGTGTGTGTGTGTGTGTGTGTGTGTGTCCAAAATCAACAACTCTCATCTAAGGAAATACACCAATGAGAATCATTATACCAAATTACTTTATTAAATAAGTATGTAGGTTTCTATATCAAGTAAACATTTGTATAAACCTGAGTAACTTTTTTTATATTATCCATCAAACCTTATCATTCAACCACAAGGTTATATGACTAAATTAAGTAACCATAATGCAATGATATAATACAAGGTTTACTCTTAGTTAGTGATAACATCAAGTCTATATCAACTTAATAACATCATATGCTTAAATCAAAAGTAATCTCTTTTGTAGTTATATCAAACAGATATTTTAGATACAAGAAGAGACATTAATCAAGAATCCAATAACTCATCATATGATATGCATTGCCTTCAACAAAGTAATAATTTTAGCTTCTTGTTATTTCAGCTACATTCCTCTTTCTGCATTCCATCAACACAAGTAAGCATATCAACATAATTAACCAATACAAAATTATGACAAAATAATAACTATGTTCATAAATTAAATATTATTGGTTAAGACAATAATGTATAAATAATGTAAATAATACATTACCATCTTACTTCATATATACTCAAGACCATCCAAACATGGAGCATCAAGTAAATGAACTAGACAAGCCCTCTCAACCAGCCCTATGAGCCCAACTATCAGTGGCCCTTACCACCCCAACCATCAACTAGATGGTGGTTTCAGTAATAGGGTCAACGAAGAAATTTTGAGTATATTGGATTCCAAACCAAGGGACATCACAATATAATACATATACCAATAAGAGGGCATGATCACAAATAAGGGTACACTTCAATCAATCATAAGGTAGGATAGAAAACATCACATATGACTTAATAGTCATACTCAACAATGTCAATAACCAATAATAAAAATCCACCAAACATGATAATCAGGAAACTCCCTACAAATTTTTAAGGTAATGATCCAATATAATAACTAATTACATATACCAAATTTATCTAACAATTCAAAACAATCCATAAGGTAATAGTGGTTCTAACCACATACAATAATAAATTGATTTTAAATCAATAATTGATATAGAGGATTTTAGGGATCATTGTGAGGTCTCAAGACCTCATAAGATCCCTGAATATCAAAGTCAAGATAAAATGGGTAAATGGATATCAAGTTGTTTAAACATTTTTTAATTAAAAAAAAACCCTCATCAAAAGGTAATGATTTTAGCAGGGTCTTATATAATTCCAAAGGTTCAATGATATATAAGTATATAGAATTCATTTTAAATAGTCAATAAAAATCAACTACTCACCATGTTCATAGGAGGTTCAATCAAATATAATCATATAAATTTTAACAAGTTAATATAAAACAAGAGAAACACCCTAACCAATTTATTAAGTGGAAGGAGCTAGTCAGGTTTGTCTTTAACACAATGTATTTAACATGGATCAAATGTGTAAAAATTTACCACTAACCGATGCACATTCTTATGGTTAAAATCATGTCACTCGATACTAAAGTGTGGCTAGTCCACATAAGATCCAGTGTTCTCCCATAAATTCAAGTCATTGACACTTTAAAATCCAATCAACCTTCTACAATGGGGAAATAAGTAATAAAACAAATAGTATTCCACCTATGAGATTGGTTAAAAACCAAAATTAGTTATTCAAGATTAGATAAATAAATACCAATGACTGATCAAATTTACCTTAAAGGTTTAGGATACTCCCAAGTTAATTTCCCACATTTAAGGAATATATAAGATTCAATAACTGAATTCTACCCTCAAGATTATAAAGACCCTAGTTGCATTTATTTAAATTTGACAATTATACATATGAATAATTCACCTTAAGGATTTAAATATAATTCAAGTCATTTTATTTATTATAGCCATAAATAGACTTTATTATGATTTGAGCCACCCAAAATAGGGTATGGCATTAGTCATGATATACACAAGGTTATGAATAATCTTTAAAAGAGTATAATGATTCATAATTGGTGTAAATCAAGGTGTAAGAGTTTATTAAAATAATCCATACATTTTAATTACCAAAAGGAAAATCTATGAAACCACCTATATATACACAACATCCCTCAAGGAGAAATTTAACATACACACACACTCAAACACACCTACACAATAGTAGTTTGGATTTCCCAGGTCATGATTTTTTTATATAATAAAAGTGAAATATACATCCCATTAAATATTCAAGCATTTCTTAGGCATAGATATAAGTAAGTCAACATTAATGAGAACTAGACTATAACTTCACTTTTCTTCTTTCTAGGTTTAAGTATCAAGAGAATAATGATGATTATTCATATTGGTTTAATAATAATCAATTTCATGTAAGGAGGTACTAAGCTGTAGTCAAAGGAATTACCAGTCCAATGTAGGGAGAGGGAGACATAAAAATAATGTCAATAGATTAATTACCAGGTCATGAATATATTTATCTATGTGGATCAACCCTTAACTAGTTTGTAACACCAAGGTAAAAGTAGATCCCTTCTAAAACAAAACTAGAAGACCCCACTCATGTGTCTCTCCACCTCTCTTGTTTATTTGATCACCCCCTACATTCTCTTTTTGCTTCCATTCTTATTTTGCATTTCTATCCTTACATTTTCCCCCTACCTATCTCTTCCCCTATGTCCATCTATTCCCTACCATTTCTCCTATATATTTGTTCCTTTGCCTACTTGCTTTCTCCCTACACCACTCTAATCTCTCTCTCCATTGTTCCTCTTCCCCATGAATTTTATTTCCCTTCTCCCTTATGCCACTTCCCTGCATCCTAACTTCTCATTCTTCCATACCAGTTTATTCCATCTTACACCTTGCATTTCTCCTTTCTTAGGCTATTTTCACCTACTACACATCCCCTCTCCCTTCCTTCCTACACCTTTCTCCACTACGCCATAGTCATTCTATTTCATCATTAAATGGAGAAAGAGAGAGAAAGCATCTCCCTTGACCAAGTTTGTGTGCCCCCTTTCCCAAGTGAGCTCTCCCTCCATTACCCACTCAAAAGGCACAGTCATAATGACCTTTCAAAATTGATTCAAATGATCAAAACATATTAAACATAGTTATTAGCAATTTAAATAATAAAATGCATATTATTTATAAGTTAGTTCAATGTTTAAATCAATAACATGATAAAGGCAATTAATAAAAATTAAAATAGTAAAATTGATGTTATTTAAAATGCCTTTAAATTTTTTTAAAGATCCATTGAAAAATCAACCTAGTCATAAGTATTAAAATCATAAAAAATAGTAATAAATATAATAATAATAATAATAATAATAATAATAATAATAAATTTTATTTTAAATGTTATTTAATGTTTAAAAGTCACAATGGCTAATTAATTAGGCCATTAATAGTTATAAGGTCACTGAGTAATAAATCACATGGAAGGGGTGTCATGGGGAGGTAGGTATAGGTATGTCCTTAGGGGGGTTCGAGACAAGTTAGGGTGAGTCAAGTGGAATTAGGGTGGTGAAGGGTTCACATAAGAGAGAGAAAAGGGAAAATCTGAGTGGGAAAAATCAAAGCCATGCAAATGCATAGGGAAACAACAATAATATAGGATAATGAAAGTAAAAGTGATATGAAAAAAAATAACATATAACTTTATAAATAATCAACATGACTAAACAATAAATAATACCACTATCTAAGGACATGACACAAATAAAGAATACTAGGTTGCCTATCAAAATTCATCCAACTACTTATATCTTCTTTACTACCCCAAAAGTCAATGCTAACATCTAGCCCAGCTCATGGTCAGTACCTACAACCATTGAGTGCACCCATCAACAATATCTGATCTAATAATTGATAAAATGATAAAGTATAAATGAATTATAATCAAGTATCAAATATATCAAATAACCTATACATCATCAAATGTAGTATTATAAACATGATAAATGCATCATCTTGTAATTAAATGTCATAGTAATAGGATCTAAAAATATAGTCCATCTAAGCAAGGAAATGCAATAACAACTATACTCATGTTAAATCAATCATTTAAGAAGTTAAGTCAAGGTGCACACATGAAAGACCATGACATCCTCCCCCTTTTAGAGAGGATCCTTTCTAATGACCATATCAATGAGTGAGGACACAACTATCCTTAGGAACTTAATCAATCTCTATATAATATTTCATCTACTCAATCATAAAATTAATTAGGAGAAACCATCAGTTTACATAATAGTAAAGAAGAGGAATAAATACTCCATCTAGGTGAAATGCATTTGTTATTGCAAAAAAAAATCATAATTATAGCCATAAGAAAAGTCTTATCAATTTACTTATCATTTTATGACATTAGAAGAATAATAGGGAGCTATCATAAGTCAAAGTAGCATTAAATGCTCATACATGTACCTCAAGTCAGTGTATAATTCCATGTTCATGAAGCATATGCAATTAATTAACAACCAAAATAGGTAGTTATAGCCTTGAAAAAAAGTCCAACATCTCTAATTTTTTTCTTATTTAGCACACATACCTTTAATATAACATCGTTTTAACATAGTCATAAGAAAACTAATAAAATTTAGCCACCCGTATAGGCATGACATTCTAACCAGGACAATAAAACCGTCTATGGGAATGAATTTTACCATCTTAATAAAGGCTAACAAAAGCTTCCATTGCCTTCCAAAAACACCTCTTTGAGCTAAAAGCTTATGAAAAATGGGAAGATCCGACATTTTTTTACTATTTAGTTTAAAACTTTTATAGAGAACCAAACATTAATTAGACATCCCTCTTATCAAGAGGACATACCATAAAAAAATACATCTTTTATGACCATAGTTTTAAATTGTATAATCCCATTTTGAGTTTGAACATAAATCCAAACCTAAAAATAGTGTTTGTATTGACACACATTATTCCTTACATATAATTTAATTAGAATATCATCACATAACACTATAACATGATAGTAACCTATTTTGAACGGTTACTTCCAAATCAACAAACACCATTTAGGGGATCATGTATCATCCCATAATATCCACATTGAATAATATGAGAAGCCAACCCAAGCCTCATATTCTACCCAAAGGTTTACGGCATGCTCTCCAAGCACTTTTTGAGCTCACATAATGGATATAGGAATCACAGTCCCACCACCATACTACACATACATTATGGAATAAAATAGAAAAAAAATAAGAAGAAATATGGGTACCCAAGAATACAAAATATACCTTATTAGGATTTATACATGTTCATACCAAACATAAAATAATGTACTACCTAGTCATGTATAAAATAATATAGAGATATATTCATACTTGAATATATGTATAAAAGGTATAGTAAAGTAATACCTCAATCACAACATGTTTACATGAACATTATAATGCATGCATGCATTTTAGTAAGTACTTCCTTATTGATTTGCATACACATCCATTATGTAGGACCAGATGGTGTTTCATAAGGATTTCATAATGAAATTACACATAGGTTATTTATTAATAACCTCTAAGAGGAAGACAAAAGAATACTAAACCATAAGGTGACCATTATATAAGAGGGTCCCATGGCCAATATGTGGATTACATGGTGTATACTCTAAATGAATCAGGTGGTTACCTCATGCAAAGGGGTGGAGTGGATTTTTAACATATGATAAACTCCACTCCCTATCTCATAACCAGTCTAAACCATTATATAAATATTTTTTCTTTACCCTCAACCTCACACTTACATCAATGTTCATAACTACAACAATGATGTAGGGTTACAAAATACATCACAACACTATACCTTGGAATCTTAAATAAGATATTCAGCTTTCAAAATAAAACTTATAATACACAAGTGCTTAGCTTCATAATTTATAGTTTAACAATAAAAAATCACACACATCACATAACTAGAATACCAAGATAGCCACCTGGATAACACAAAATTCCACTCATTTCACATAGTTAAGCACTTCCACATCTCACAAACTTATACAATAAGCATATAACAATGTGCAAGAGTGAAGAAAATGTGAAAAATAAGTACACATTTGTGTATAGGTAGCTATGCCAAGGTATTTTCCATATTGTAATGGTCAACCACAAATGTTTGTGAAGTACAAGGGTCCATAAATCTACATCAGGCCACCTAATTTTAAATGTCATCTAAAAGACATTAGATACCTATCAATGGTATCACATAATCAATCCCAAAAAATCTTAACTTGATCACACAAGTTAATCACATTCACCCCATATAGGCCTCTAGGATTGTTCTTCACCCTTAGTCCTCCCAAGATATCATACCTCGACCTCATCAGATGGCTTGCCTATGAAAGTAATAGGTGGACATCTAGGTATTATCTTAAAATTCCAAAAAACAAGCTTATATTGTGATTCATCTGATTGACTAATTATAACATTTCAAAGGTTGAAAGGAGATTCTTATTTTAATACAACATTGATTTTGGAAAGGTTGAACTAAATCAAGGCTCAAGGTGAATATGAAATCACTACTACAAGAATCATAATTCTCAGAATCAGTAAGTTCAATCATATCTTACAATAAACATCCTCATGGATTGATGACATATCCAATGTCCTAATGTACATCCTCATATGTGTCAAGATGAAGTCAAGTCTGACTAGACATCCCCATGGGTGTATAACCCAGCTAGGATCGATCAACATACACATGGAATCAAGCATATCCATAAATAAAACATACATTGTAGATGTAAATCCAATCAATGATCATAATAATATGCCAAAACTAGTTAGCTTCACCACTTTTTGGAGTTATAAATCCACTTGATTCATCAACTTAACCTAAAAGAGGCTAACAAAACCAAGACTAACTTAGTTGAAATGCATAAATTTTCATCTCTACATATGTTTGCCTATTTTTAAAGATGCATAACCATTATACGTCAGCTAACTAGGAAAAAAATTAGAAAATAAAACCTTATAGGTCAAATACATTAGAGGATCCAATGCCTCCTAACCATTTCCATCATAATACAATTGTGATATCACTACCCCTGGTCACTTATAGTGATACCCAAGTCAAACTAAAATCTATGACTATTTACCACATTTGTCACTACAATGACACTGCTAGAATTTTTGCATAACTAGCTTGTTATAAATAAAAAAGGAAGTAGGGTAGCCTTGTTATCCATAAGTAACTCACCTTGTGGAGACATTTCTACTCCATTAAAACCATTCATAGAATGAACACTAACTAGCATACCTATGTAAGTTCATAGGTTTTCAACAACTGAAGATAATCCTTTTCATGAGTATATGGCTCAAATTATGCTAACTTACTCAATAAACTCAATCCTTTTTACACCCTATTATGCCCTCTAGGTTTAGGTTGAACCCTTGGTCTTCCCTAGGTCATAATTTCTAAGTATCTAAGGGAGGTTCACCCATACAAGCCAAACATAGATACCTAGACATTATTCACTTGATTCTAAGAGGAAATCCTATAACACCTAACTCCTACTGACCCACCCATACAAGTTAATGGTTAAAAAGTGACACATAACCTAATGCAATCAAATTTTGGAAGGGTCAACCCCAACCAAGGATAGGGGCAAAAGTAATCGACATACGAGAAAATATAGATTCATTGAAATGATTTATTTTGAGTGATGCACAAAATAAAATAACACAAGCCAAAAAAAAGATAACACCTTAACCTTCATCTTGAAAGGTAAGTGTCTTGAGAATTACTTCATAGTTTTACCAGATTGGGACAACTCATTGTTCACCATGTAAAAACTCTACAAATCTTAGAGTTTCCTAGAGTAGAAACACTACTCTGATACCAAATAAAATAACCCCAATTTTTTTAAAGTTGCACATAAAAGTACACTCTAGATGTGTAATAAACTCAACCTCACTTGATGAAGCAAGTAGTAATAACTTAGCATACCCATGTACACACAATTACAAAGGTTAAAATTAACCTTCTATGTCATCATTGGGTCAAACAAGCCCATGACATGGGAACCAATAAAACATTGCCCCAAATGATAATCAAGAAAATATATAGAATGTTAGACATTCATTGTAGTGCAACTATCAATTGAATACGTGTAGATTAAGTAAGGAATCTAAAGCACATAATAAGTTATCATTTTCATAAAGATATGTCAATTAGTTTACAAACATGCTTGTCGTAATCCAAAATAAATGATCAAGAATACATATGGGGTTAATTCTTCATCAAAATGATAA
>JARHVA010001917.1:362500-372500 GCA_037957365.1 Torreya grandis | reverse complement strand
AAGGATTAAATACCACTCTTAATTTGGCATAACAACATTTACCATATGATCTATGAAGGTAACAAGGTAATATACTAACATAGCATTAGTAATTAGGGGTTAACTAAAAATCCAAGGATAAACTCAAGTACACAAGTGTGGTTAAATTTATGCTTTCCATACACTATAATATCCAACTCATCTAGACTTATTCATATGACTAAAAAATACCATAGATCTCCATTTATATGCACATTTATGGCAAACAACTAAAGAATGTTTTCATGTTTTATGTTATACCATGAGTAAAGTCTAGTGTATATTATTGTGTGTGTGTGTGTGTGTGTATATATAATATATGTATGTATGTATGTATGGATGTATGTATGTATATATATATATATGTATATATATATATGTATATATATATATGTATGTATGTATGTATGTGTATATATATATGAATATATATATATATATATATATGTATATATATATACACACACACACACATATACATATATATATATACATATATATATATGTATGTATATATATACATACATACATACATATATATATATATATATAGACACATACATATATATATATATATATGAATATATATATATATATATATATGTATATATATATACACACACACACATATACATATATATATATATACATATATATATATATATGTATGTATGTATATATATACATACATACATACATATATATATATATATAGACACATACATATATATATATATATGTATGTATATATATACATACATACATACATATATATATATATAGACACATACATACATATATGTGTGTGTGTGTGTGTGTGTGTGTGTGTGTGTGTGTGGGTGTATGTGTGTGTGTGTGTGTGTGTGTGTGTGTGTGTGTGTGTGTGTGTGTGTGTGCGTGCGTATGTATGTATATGTATGTATTTATGTATATATGTATATGTATATTTATTTGTATATGTATATATATATATATACATACATATATATGTATATATATATATATGTATGTATATATAAAAGTTAATCTTTGATAGGTGAGACATGCCCTAATATAACTAGATTTAGGAAGGGTCAAACCCAACCAAGGCTAAGGGGTGACAACAATTGACATATGAGAAAATCTAGATTCCTTGAAATCATTTATTTTGAGTGATGTATGAGACAAAATAGAAACAAGAAAAAACAACACATCTTAACCTTCAGCCTGAAGACTAAGTGTCTTCAAAATTTCTTCATAATTCTACCTGATTGGCATAACTCGTTGGTCATCATATAGTAACTCTAAAAATCCCAGAGTTCCCTATAGTAGAAACACTTCTTTGATACCATATGAAACAACCCCAAAATTTTTTTGAAGTTACATATCAGAGTATGATTTGTATACATAGCAAACTCAACCTCTCTTGATGAAGCACATGGTAATTTCCTAGCATATATACATACACACAACTAGAAAGGTTAACCTTAACCTTGTATGTCATCTTTGGGTCAAAAAAACCCATGATATGGGAACCAATAAAACATTGTCCTAAATGAAAATCAAAAAAATATCTAGCATGTTGAACATTCATTATAATCCATATATCAATTAAATAAATGTAAATTAATCAAGGGATGTAATAATACTATGTTATTATAATTTAAAAATGGTTTATTCTCATGTTGATCTGATTGTGTGTTTTCAAGTGTATGTTTGAAACTCTTATATTATGTCTTACTCAACTTATTTCATGTAATGATGTTACCTTAACTCATGATTTAAAATCTATGAGTGACCTTGCTATTGTCTTGGATGTGTGTGAATGTTTTTGAAAATGGCATTGTCTTATTTATCAATGCATTGCTATATAAAAGAAAGGGAACTTAATTGTTTGTGTTAGTTCATTTTTAACTTTAATAGTTATCAAGATGTGGTTAATGTTGTTAGGGATGATCATAATGTTAATAAAAGGTGATAATGTTTAAATTATCTTTGTTCTAAGTTAATATGGTCATGGGAAGTTATAATGTTTAATTGAATATTATAAAATCAATGTTAATATTCAAAACGAATAGAAGATTATTAGTATCATTAATGTTTTAAGAATTATTACAAGGAAGGATCAAGAGCTTATGGTTTTTAATGGGTGTTGACTTGATTTCATTGGGCCTTTATGGAAAGCATACACTTGATTTTGGTTTTTCATGGTAAAAATGTTTAGTATTTACCAGTTTTACTACCAATTGGTTTTCATGCAAACACCTCTCTTGAGCTCATTATGTTTAAAGTTATTTATGGTGGAGATAGTGGGAGGTTTTTTAAGCATGAAAATAATCATGTAGATAGATAAAAGGGGGGAAGATATTCCTAGGGATACATGAAACATAGAGAAAGAGGATGAAGGGTTTGAACTATTTTATAGAATGGTATTACTAGATTGGAAGATCTATGATTTCACTTATCAGGTAGGATAGTTGATTATATTCATAGGTTATAATGTATGAAATAAATCAACTTAAAATTGGTAAATTTCTTGAAGAGGGTTTCATTTTGTTTCATTTTTTTGAAATTATATAAAAATAGGGTTATAAACCTAGCATTAAGGATGGCTCAACCATCCACAAATCCAGGTATAGGATTCTCAAAGCCTTAGTTAATAATTCTAAATATTGATTCTTTTGAAAATAAATATTATGAGTTCATTTCAAATAAATATTCTAAGTTCTTCCAAAACATTTAATTGAGTTTTAGTGTTCAATGGATATGATAAAAATTAGAGTGAGCTATATAACTATTTGAAAATAAAAAATTAGAGGATAAAAACCCTACCATAGATATTCAAGGCAAGTTTTTGATCATGCAGATTTCATAGTTGAGTTTTAACAAAAAATTGGTTATTGGTTTAGGCATAACCTTAAACAATATTATTGAACCATTCCTATCCTTACACAAAATATATTATGTAATTTAGTATTTAAAATCAGATTAAAAAATTCTATAAATTACCCAGATTAGGACATAGTTGGGTATACAATGCTAAACTCAGTCTTTAATAATTATTAGTGAGTCATTCCTTACACTATACAAATATTTGGATTATTTTATGTTATAATAGATCACTTTATCAACCCAAAATAGGTCACAATTATGTGTATGAGGTTAGTTGAGATAAAAATATGAAGAATTTGGGTAGTTATTAACTAGTGGATGGGTATTAATGTTTCATATGAGTCACTTCATCTTAAAAAATCCCTTTCTGAGCATAATAACACAAATATTGTTTTTTTTTTCATTTATAAAACTTTCTCATAATAATATGCATATACATGGGTACACGTGTGTGTGTGTGTGTGTGTGTGTGTGTGTGTGTGTGTGTGTGTGTGTGTGTGTGTGTGTGTGTGTGTGTGTGTGTGTGTGTGTGTGTGTGTGTGTGTGTACCCAAAGTATATGCATATTATTATGCACACATTTTATAAATGAAACAAAACAATATTTGTGTTATTATGCTTAGAAAGGGATTTATTAAGATGAAGTGACTCATTTGAAACATTAATACCCATCCACTAGTTAATGACTACCTAAATTCTTCATATTTTTATCTCAACTAACCTCATACACATAATTGTGACATATAATATTAAGGACTATTTATTGATGAACCGTCAATATGAATATACCAATGTGTGTATATATATAGGTTTAGGTTTATATTTCCTCTATTTGCATAAAATAATACATTTAGTATTGTAATTGAATACTAGGGATATATAATTGGGTGATTATTAGAGGATTGAGTATATATAAAAGCCATTCTTATGTGATTATGAAAATAGATAATATTCATAGTATTATTATTGATGTGTAAATTTTACATAAATAGTTACATTTATATTATGTGATCTTGTAAAAGTTTCTTACAAACTATGGAGACATAAATGTATAAAACCATTCATATTTTTAGATATATATTTATATATAGCTAGGCATAATAATACTTCATGTAAATTGATCCATTGTTATTAAATATAAGGTCTATTGGATTTTTGGACATATGAAAAAGTTGTGCATTGATGTTAAAACTTAATTGAGTATTAGGTTTTCATGGAATGACTTATTACTCATATTAAGTTATAAATAAATATATCCTTTCAGTTATTGATATCATCATATGTATAAATGTGATTAGATAGTTATGAGCTCAATTATGATTTTATAGTTATATGTGACTCTTAAATTATGGACATAACTCTTGTATATTTAGAGTATACCATACACAAACATATACATAATGGTTGTTGATTAAATACATTATAAAATATAGTTGAGTGATTGATTGTGTATATAAATATATGGGATACTTATGATTTGTTGATTGAATACAAATATAATTAATGTATACCATATATAGATATACTTATTGTGTTCAATGCTTTAAAACAATACATGTTATAATAAAGAAATTTTGGTACATTTATTATCCAAGATAAATTTAGATGTGTTTAATGGTTTGAAAAAACATCTAACTATGTGGTAATTTAGATTAAATACAAACCATATCAATAATTTACTTTTTATATATGGAAATAAAGTAATAAGTTGGTCAATAATGTTACATGGATGAATAACATAAAGTTAGATTTGCATGTTAATATTTTTGGTAACTTGAATTCTTTATATATATATATATATATATATATATATATATATATATATATATATATATATATATATCTTACCTGGAGGGTTTGATTATTACCTAAATGGTTTGACTATTTTTAAATATGTTTATAAATCCAATATTATTATTTAAATAAATTAGATGTTTGGAAATTATATTATTTCATTTGATAGATTAAATGCACATATTTGTGACTTCCTTATATTATCACATAGTTTAGGTGCTAGTAAGGAAAATTCATTATGAAATCTATTGGTTTTAATATTGTTAGATATATGAACCAATATGGTATTAATGACCCTAAATAAGTGAGTGAGATATATTCCACTTAATTAATGTCACTCATACTTATATAAGGTGTAATATGATTGAGTGGTGTGTATGAAATTGACTAATCCTTGAGATCAAATAATTATATGGAAACTTTGGCCAAAGTAGTGTTTATGGTTAAATATTTTCATTTCATCTATTTGATTTTGGTTACATGTTTTGTATGATATCATGTTATAATATGTTTCTTCATGATATATTACATGCAATAGTAATTTTATAACACATAGGTTCTAATTGTCACTCTTGATTCACACACCATCATTATCTACCCATTTGTTAATGGAGGGTCATTCTCTTATTAGGAGTTATGTAAGGGATTGATCATCCATGGTTGGTGTGTAAAATCACTCAGATGATGGTCTCCCTCCCCTCAAAAGTAATTCTTTAGTTACTACACTCATGATTACTTATTTATGATTCAAGTCTGATGAGACTCACATGCTCTGTGGAACATCATATCATTGTAAATTATTATTAAGACTTGTATTATGATAAAATTATACTATTTTATTATATTTATTCATTACAATAGTTGGTTTTAATATTGTATTAGCAATAGTTGAATTTTTAAATATACTTTTATGAAATAAATATAATATTAATTTCTATATCAACATTGTATTTGGTGTTGATCTTATGATCATTAGATAAATAAATTAACTCTTGAACTTAATTAAGATTAGCTTTAAAATAATTTATTTAGTTAAAGATAATTTTATTATTGGTTTTTTTGTGATCAAATATGTATATTGTATTTGTGTAAAAGTTTTAAAACCTAGTAAAACCTAGTGGGGTTGTTACACTATGGTATTAGAGATGAGGATCAAAATATAGGACTTAATGAGTCCACTAACACAAATGTATTATCCTATTAATTATAAAAAAGAATGGTACACACTATAATTAGAGGAAAGGAAAATTAAAACACAAAAACTCTAGTGGATCCAAATCAATTGTTTACTGAGGAAGCTATAAAATTAGACTAGATCCTTGCATCCATGCACAAAACTAGGGATTAAATTATAGGTTTAGAATAGGAAGTGCATGGAAATATTAAGAATAATATTTATGAAGAAAAATAATATCATCCTAATGAGTATAAAAATAATCAATATTAGAGGCATAAGGAAGTGACATAAGATATGAGAGCTCAAGTAACTATAGAGTTGGCATGGGATATGAAAAAGGTAAATCTACCCAAGTTCGATGGAACCATTTTGGGAGATTGAGATAAAGCATTGATAATAAATATGGATAAGTATTTAGAGATTCAAAATTAATCTAAAATCACCATAGAAATTTTTTGATCATATAAGCTTGATGGAGAAGTAACAACTTGGTGGGAAAATAAGACGCTTGATATGAACCTCAACTCTACCACCACCACTTGGGGAAATTTATGACATTGTTTAGGTTATGATGGCTTCTTATATTTTGATCAAAAGCTGATGGATTTTTAGAAACTTATAAAAAATACCTTTTTATGAATGAATACTGGGAGACATTTACTAAGCTCCTAAAGTATGTTCCTCAGTATCAAGTAGATGAGAGGTTCCAAATTAATAAGTTCATTATGGAATTAAAACCCCAAATTAGTTGTGAGGTGGATGTGCATGGGCTATCTACCATGGATCAAGGTTTTGAAAAGGTATTTAAGTAGGAATAGAAGCTAAATTATCTTGATCAAGTTAAATATAAATTTAATAATAAGTTTGGAGGTCCTAAAATGCCTTTCATAAATAAGAATTGGAAAATGTGTGGAGACTCAAAGAATTAGTTTAAGAACCAGAATGTTAAGTTTAATAGTATCTCAATAAATAATAAACTTATAAATGGTTTCAAGGGAGGTTTTAAGGGGAATCAATAGTTAGATAAGAGAGGACCACCTAGAGGATGATTCATCTATGGAGGTGATCATTAAGCTAGAGAATATACTCAGGGTAAATTAGATGGTAAGAATAAGGGTTATGATTTGTAACAGGGAATTATTTAGTATAGGATTCATACATCTACTAATAATCATCAAGATAAGGTACAATATTCTCCTATTTAACTAAGAGGTATTTTTATTAATCTTCCAATTTCAATTTTGATTGACACTAGGTCTACCAAATGTTTTATTTCTCTTACAATGCTTAATAAGTTGTCTAGAAAATATGGGATTATGGCAAATGCATGGTCAATATAGTATGGGAATGCATCAATGGTTAAGGTTGATAAGCATATAATATAAGCTAAGATCATGTTGCTTAAATTTAATAGAATAATGGATCTATATGATGCACCATTAGGGTCATATGATGTGATCCTAGGAGTTAATTGGCTTATAGAGCATAAAGATAAGGTTTATTACTATCTCAAGAAGGTAGAGTGTCAAGATGATTTTTGAATTTAGACATAGGTTCATGGTGAGAAAAGAGAGTTGAACAGGCAAATTTATGTAATTCAACTCAAGAAGACTCAGAGAAAAGGATGTGAAACATTTATTATTAAATTAAATGGGATAGAGGAATGTAAGGAACCATCCATTGAGGATTATCCTTTTCTTAGGAGCTTTCAAGATGTGTTTCCTAAAGAGTTAATGGGATTACCACCAGATGTGAGTTTGATTTCTTAATTGACATAATACCTATATCTAAACCATAATCTAATGTACCATACAGGATGATAACTATAGAATTAGTTGAGTTGAAGTCTCAACTACAAGAATTATTATCAAAATGGTTGATTCAACCAAGTGTGTCACTGTGGGTTGTACTAGTGGTGTTATTTAAGAATAAGGATGGTACTCTTCACTTGTGTATTAATTACATGATGCTTAACAATGCAAAAATATATAACAGGTGTTTGTTACCTCACATTGATGATCTCTTTGATTAAATGTGAGGGGAAAAAAATTTCTCCAATATTAATCTTTGAGAAAGGTGTCATTAGATGAGAATCTAAGATAAGTATATTCCTAAAACAACAATCAAAAATTGGTATGGGAAATATGAATTCACAATGTTTCCTTTTTGATTAATAAATGCTCTAGCAACATTTATGAATCTCATGAATAGTGTGTTCAAGGATTATCTAGACTACTTCATGTTAATTTTTATGGATGATATTCTTATATATTCTAAGAATGAGGAAGGACAAATTCAACATCTAAAATTGGATTTTTAGTGGTTTTAGAAGCAAAAATTTTATGGAAAGTTATCCAAATATGCATTTTTCTAGATGAAAATGTAATATTTAGGACATTGTCTCTATAGATGGAATTTAGTTGATCTAGTAAATATAAGAGCCCTAATGAAAAGACTAACACCTAAAAATGTGCATGAAGTGAGAATTTTTATGGGATTAATAGATTATTATAGGAAATTTGTTCCAAATTTCTCAAACATAGCTAACCCAATTACCTCTCTTCATCAAAAGAATTAGATTTTGTTTGGTCATACAACTATAAAAAAGACTTTCAAAAGATGAAAAGGAGGCTTACATCGAGACATGTGCTAAGAGTTCATGATCCTAATGGTCAGTTCTCAATAATTATAGATGTATCTAGGGATGGACTTGGAAGAGTTCTTATGCAATATGGTTCAATTATAGCATATGAATCCAAAAAACCTAAGTCTTATGAGGTGAATTATGCCTCTCATGATTTGGAACTTGCTAAAATAGTGCATACCTTTCAATTTTGGAGGCATTATCTATTGGGGAAACCATTTGAGCTTAAGACTGATAACTTGGGACTAAAGTAAACCAAACCTAAATGTGTGTCACAGACATTGATTATAATTCTTATATGATTATGATTTTGATATTATCTAAATCAAGGGAAAGGAAAATAGATTTTTAGATGCCCTAAGTCATAGAAGCTACATAGCATCCTTCACTACCGTTAAGAGTAATTTTCATGATTAGGTAATTAAATTCTCTAAAGGAGATGAATTCTATGAGAATAATGAAGAAAGAATTGTTAGAGAATGCTCAAAAACCCAATTTTAAAGGATTAAAGTTAGAGAGTGATTGTTTGTTAAGGTACAATGATAGGATGTATGTGATTGATAGTGAGAATTTGAGGAGAACAATGTTAAAATAATTACAAAATTCATCTTATTTAGGACATCCTAGTGTAATTAAGCTCATGGTTGAGATAAGACATTTATTTTTGGAAATAGATTTAAAATGATGTAATGGATTTTATATCTCATTGTTTGGATTGTCAGCATGTGAAAGATGAGCATGTGCATCCAAACGGATTATTAGGTCCTAATGATATACCATAATGGAAGTGGTAGGTGATTAGCATGGACTTTGTCCAAGGTTTTTTGTTATCATGGAACCATCATGATATGATCTTAGTAGGAGTTGAAAAATTAACCAAATTATCTCACTTCATACCAGGTAATTTGACTGATGATACACTTATGCTTATGTATAGATTCATGAAACAAAAGTATCAATTGTATTAGATTTACTTAAAAGATTATTTTTTATCAAGATCTAAGAATGACTTTTAGATTTTGGTTGAATTTGAATTTAGCTTTGGGTATGCAATTAAATAGCAATACCACAAATCACCCAGAAATAAATTGATGAATAGAGAGGGTTAACCAAGTTTTAGAACTTATTCAAATGTATTATATGTATCATCAATAAAAATGGGAGGAGTACTTTCCATTGGTTGAGTTTTCATACCACAAATCATACCAATCTATGTTGAAAATGGATCCCTTTGAGACATTATATGAAAGGAAGTGTAGAACACTAATAAGTTGGGATAGGTTGGAAGACAAAGTAGTCTTTGGACCTGAAATTCTTATGGAAATGGAATAATAAGTTATAATAATCATGCAAAGGTTAGTTGAGGCCAATGATAGATGTAAAAGTTATGTTGATCTAAAAATAATACAAAGATAGTTTTCTATTGGTGATAAAGTATTTATACAGGTTAAGCCTCAAAAAATCTCAATTAAGTTTGGTAAATTAGTGAGGTTTTCA